>CALNXK010000401.1:0-10000 GCA_942486035.1 Porites lobata
AAATTCCAGCATTATGACTAAACATAAGCAAGTCAGCCATTCTGGCAGGAAACAATGAGCGTTCTTTTCACGCACCACTCCCCAATCCCTCTGTCCACCGAACCAGCTTTATATATATTACGCGCGCACTGACTAAAAATAACTGTTGCTTGGGTTAGACAGAGAATTGTGGGTAGGGGCGTAAAATACTCGTTTTACTTTAGCTGTTATTTTTCAAGCTCATCCCCTAGGCTTTTCCCTTAGAAGAAAAGAAGCCCGGGTGATGAGGTTGCATTGACTATATTTTGGGACATTTCCAGGAGGAATTTTTAACAATTATTCCTCGAGCCCAAATGGGCTTCATTTTCTACAAAGTAGTCTGTTTAACTGAATCACGCTCATTCGGTTATGGTTCTTGAGATCTCGCCCATTGCAGAAAATATTTGTAAATGTTGTCTACGACCCTACAGAAATATGAAGTCAAAAGCGGCACAAGGTTACATACTGGCGGTAACGGGCAGGTGAAGTGTGAATCGATTGAGTGATTTACACTTGCTAATCCTTACAATTGAGTCAACTGTGAGAAAGGAGTTTCCACTGGCAGTGAAGCGCTGATCTGCCATGTTTACACTCGCTCCAACAAGGATGTCTCTTCATGCCCCTCTCCTGGAACAAAATATAAACTCACGGGGAGGGGGCGGGGGGTGGGGTTAAACTGACCTGACTCATTTGAGAGTTAAAGAGGGTTGGTTTCTCTTCCATAAATAGCTCCATACTTGTTTCTTGTTCCTGAAGTTCTCGAGGATCGTCAAATCCAAACTACAAGATAAGCCCATAAAGACAAACCTATTTAATAGGAACCAATTGTATCCAAAATCTTTTAAAGGCTCTTCTTGGAAAATCGAGAAATCACAAAAAAAAAAGCGCGGCCGCGCAGTTGTTGCTTAATGTCATACGTGTTCGTTGGGGGATTCGGTACAAGTCGTGTAATATCAACACAAGGCCCTCAAAGTCAGAAAGTGCACACCGAGAAAAATCCTCACGTTTGGTGTTTATCTGGCCAATATGGCATGAGATGCAGCAAACAAAAAAGCGCAAAAAAAATTTACTAAAGCTACTTGCAAACAGACGCAATAACTCCCAACAATGTTGGGAGTTGTTGCGTCCGTTTTCACGCAGCTCAACGTTTGACCAGTTTCAAACTTTGCACAACAACTCCCAACAACATGCAACAGGGTGTGCAAACGGATGCAACATGTAACATCCAACAATGTCGCGTCCGTTTGCACGGGGCTTTAGAGATATATAGACGTCCGGACAATGTATCCGGCAATTTATATATATCTTACTAAATTTTTGCGAATTTGTATGGTTGTATCCAGATTAAAACCACATTTGAGGATTTTGTAAGGCTGGGTGTGTTCTTTGCGATTGTTGATAATCCCTTATATGTGCACTAGTACTTAGTCCCCTCCGTATGAAATCCGGCAATTAAAAAAAAGGGCCTTCCGATAATTACCAAGTCAACGACGCTTTGTTTTCGTTACATGCAGTACGAGCCTGAGAATGTTTTGTTTGTTAGCCTGGAGTTGCTTTTCAAGTACCACAAGGAACATGTGCTGTGTGCATTGGTGGCTAAACTTCTCTGAAATATTCCTCATCATATCCTGCCACTGCGGTGCTCATTTAAACACTTAGTCAATAGCCCTCTTTCGATATATTAAAATTCTAAGATGACTCCGAGGCTTTAGGGATTTAGGGTCAAAATTGCAAATTTTTCACGACCCCATATGCATTGTCTCGCAATTCCCAGAAGAGACTTGAGCACAAAGAAAATCAAACCAAAATAATATAGAAAAATAACCAGAAAGCCTCAGATTCATCAGCTAAGTCATGTTAGAATTTTAATATACCGAACGTGGGCTATTTACTTTTAGTAAAATCCAACTAGTGGTCTATTAGCAATGCTGCATTCTGATTGGTTGAGCTACTACCAGGCTATATGTTATAGCCCACTAGTATCGAAAAGCGTGGGATTTTTGGCGGCAAAAAAGGATTAAAGTCTAGCTTTCACTAGCTAAATTTTTTTTTCTTCTCCATATTTTTTAACAACTAGTTAGATTTTACTAAAACAATTATTCCTCTCGCCCTCATGGCCTCTGATTCGGCCGGACTCGAGGAATAATTGTTAATTAAGCGACCGCTGGACTAAGGACTGCGGTAGCATGACATTTACACACAATTATAGACAATTTTAAATTTAGCGACTACGTAGCCTAAATATCAGGTGTTTCAGGGGGAAAGGGGGAAGAGACTGAGAAGCAGAAAGCAACCTCGTTCCCATCTCCTCTCCCCTAACCCCTTAAGATAGGTCTGATACTCAAGCAAGCGACTACGGGGCTAGGAACCGCGGTAGCAGTAAGTTTAACCCGAGAGCTAGGTATTCTGAAGTTACTCCTCTTTGGTTTACCTGGACTAGATTAACATTTCCCTCGTTTTCGATTTCGTTGTCTTCGCCATTGATTTCCTCATCTCCTTCTTCTTCGTCGTCGGCATTCTCTTGGAGTTCTCTAACCACCATCCTTGCAAGATCAGCGGCAAATTGAGAAACTTCCAACTTTTCATCGGTGCGTTTCCAGTTCTTTACTAGATCAGTGTCTACTTCGAATTTCGAGGGGTCAACTTCGATTCCGTCAGTACTTTCTTCCTCAGGGTCAAATGGCAGCCCTAAGAAGGACTTCTTCAAACTTGTCTTACCCGCTCGATCTTGACCTATCAGCATGATTCGGGCTCGATACACCTTTACTTTTCCAGTCTTCAAAGCATTTTCATAGGCAATCTGTGCTCCTGGTCCTCGTGCTTTGATCTCGCTCGGAACTAAATATATAAAACAGTTGTAATATAGTTTTACGTCACAGATGTTTTGGATTGTAAATGGTTATGAAACCCGTCAGATTAAAGGGTCGAGCAAAACGCAATAAAAAGAAGAAAGGAAGATAACGCATTGAAAGAACCTTTATTGTTTTTAGATACATTTTGTTGTCATTCGTCTAGATTAAAAATCGTATTCATTTTTACCTCCATAAAAGTATCCATGAGCAAAGTGTTTTTTAAACAGTTTAACAGTTTATAGTTTTAGCATTTAAAAATGCTACAGTTAGACAGCTCCTACTAGCATTTGCACCACAGCGATTGTTTTCTCCGTTTTTTTTCCTATCCAGCTAACGTTGACCAAATTTGAAAGATCGCTTCAGATATCGGTACAATTGTCACCGATTGTGCAGATTACTATACATTGCACTCATTAATTCGTCTCTCATTGGCTACTTAAAAGCCTACAGCTAATGATTTCCGATAAAAATATCAATTCGTTCCTTTATATCTGGCGCAGGATATCCTAATACCTCATAGCCTGAAAGTTATCAGCCTCGGCCCGGCTCGGCTTTCGATAACACTTTCCTTGACCTTCATTATTCCGGATATCACAAAACCTCATCAAATAATTCGTTTAATATCGACAAAAAAAAGGATAGCCAGAAGGCGCCAAAGCTTAGCTGTTTTGGCAGCGATGGAAAAAATGGGGAAAAAAGCAGCAACTCAACAGACTTAAAGTTACGTATTGTCGTCGTACCGGGGTCATTTCTTCGATTCACGGTGCGGTAAGAGTAGACGCCAACTTTACATCGATCGAGGTAAGTATGTTTTTAAACGGAAAAGATTTTGAATGAACAATAAAAAAATTATTGGATTCGGCTTTCTTATGATCTCGGAGGGTGTTATCCACCTCGGCCTATGGGAAGGGGAATAACACCCTTGATCTGCATGCACATAAATTAGCAATTATTAAAGGAGCTGTGTCACGAAATCCAGCCAAATTAGGAAATTACAAAATGCCCGTTAAATTAAGAGAAATATAAAAATAACCAGCTAAAACATTAAAGGAAGGTTAAAATAACACAACAGAAACAACAGATGCCACGGATGGGCAAAACTGAAGAAAATTGAAACGGATTGAAATCAGGGTTTTTGAAAACTGTTCAGCCTAACAGTCTTTCAAAGTTGATCCCTGCTGCTTGCAACTTCAAAAATAACGCTCAGGAGACATATTTGTTTGTCTCGGATCTCTGATTTTGTCATTTACATGTAATTTCTTTGCTTACTTTAAGTTCCATAGCGATGGAGGGCGAGTAATTGGCAAAATTAAACAAAATGAACTGTACTGCCATGACACAGCCCCTTTAAGTATTGACTAAGGCTGAGTGTGATCTGAAGAACAGCTGTTGTTGATTTTTTATGTCCTTGATAAAAAGGGCAGTTCGGCTATTTCTTCAGTTCGCAAACGTGTAAATTTTCCCGCCATTTTCTCCAGCTCTACCCAAAAAGCTGAGCTGAGCTAACTTGCTTTTTTACCTTCTGCTGGATCGCTCTGACTTCATAATATAATTTTTGTGTGTGTATAAAACTAATTACTCTTGAAAACTCCCACCAACCTATATATTATAGGAACTATTAGATCAGTACATTTTTACGTATTACTAAACTAATTATTCTCTGAAATTTTGTATCTTTGGAACAAATTACTGCTTATATTTGTTTCTACCGTGTGTTTGCTCTACGCCCCACCCGTGGAAATCAGCTTGTGTTGTGTGTGGCCAGCGTAGCAGGGGCAGATCCAGGATTTTTTAGAGGGGTGCACTCGTCCCTTGTCCCTATTTTCAGCAACAAAAACAAAACCAGTTTTTTTTTTTTGTAGAATACCAGTTGTATTAGAAACCGCAGGTCATCTGAGGGGGTGCGCTCTGCACCTCCCCAGATCCGCCCCCCGCGTAGCGAAATAATGTGTTGATTGACTGAATGGATTGATTGATTGATTGAAAGACTGATTGATTGATTGATTTAGTGAGTGAGTGAGTAAGTGAGCCCTGACGTTTCCGTGGGGCTTCTCGGTTTGTGCCTTTGTTGGATTATTTTGGCAATGAGCCTACACTATTGACGCGCCTTTTTTTTCGGATATCGCAAGCGTTCTTCAGACGCGGTCAACGCTAGCTGGACGAATCGTTTACGGACGGAATTTTACCTGTTCTAGCACTGGTTTGTTTCATGATGTGTGAAAGCAATTTTTGACCATCTTTTGATAATTTTAGTTTCATCGTAGCTTGTAGTCTGTAAGAGTGTAAGAGATATTTTTTGGTCACTTTCAGCGGGTCCTCCTGATAAATGCTCTTTATTTATAAATCATTTTAAAATTAGTTTCTAAAAGGACTTAACAAAAACGTTACATTGAGTCATCCTTACCGTGCTCAACTGTGTGTGTCGAGTGGTACGACCAATCTAGAACAATATGTGCTTCTTCTTCCAATTGCTCATTTTTCATTGCCTTGGCAATTTTTAGCGCTTGTCTGCTGTATTCAACGCTTTCTTTAAATTTGGAAGTCAAGCGGTATAACCGGCCTAGAAGAATACATGCTTCTGCTTCCAGTTCACCATTTTGCGACTCCTTGGCCATTTCCAGTGACTTTTTGCTGTAAAATTCGCATTGTTCATAGTTTTTACTCGCATTATGCGACCAGGCCAAAACAAAGCATGCTTTTGCTTGCAGTTCCCGATTATTAACTTGCTGAGCAATCTTCAGTGCTTTTTTGCTGTATGCTATGCTTTCTCTTAATTCGTGAACCCTGTAATATGACCAAGCTAGAGCACAGTACGCTGCTGCTTGCAGTTCCCTATTTGTCACATCCTGGGCAATTCTCAGGGATTTTTTGCTGTGTGATTTGCTTTCTTTGTAGTCTTTAGTCGCATCATTCGACCAAGCTAAAGCATGACACGCTTTTGCCTGCAGCTCTTTATTATTCATCTCCTTGGCACTACTCAGTAAGCGGTTGCTGTATTTTTTGCTTTTTTCATAGTTTCCAAACATATAATACGACCAGCTCAGAACATGGTACGCTTTTGCTTGCAGATCCATATTTCCCACTTTCTTGGCAATATCCAGTAATTGATAGCCATATCTTTTCCTTTTTTATAGTCACCAACTTTATGACATGACCATGCTAGCACGTGACAAGCTTCTGCCTCCCGTTCCCCCATTTCTAATTTCCTTGGCAATGCTTTGTAATTGTTTACCATATTCTTGGCTATCTATATGTTCTTCAGTCTCGTAATACGACCAAGCTAGAAAATGACACGCTTTTGCTTGTAGTTCCTTATTTCCTACTTCCTTGGCGATACTCAAAGATTTTTTGCCGTATTCTCTGCTTGGTTCATAGAATGCAACCTCGTAAAACGACCAAGCAAGAACGCGGCAGGCTTTTGCCTCCAGTTCCTTATTTCCCGATTCCGTGGCAATTCTCGCTGATTGTTTGCCGTATTCTTGGCTTTGTTTATAGTCTCCAGCATTATAATAAGACCAGGCTAGGTTATAGTACAACAATGCTTCCTGCTTTTTATCTCCAACTTCCTTGGCAATATCTAATGATCGTTTTCCAAAGGCAATACTTTGTTCATACTCCTTGACTTCATAATAAGAGTCGCATAGAACCTCGCACGCCTTTGCTATTTCCACCTTATCTCCCATTTCTTTGGCAACACTGAGCCCTTCATTTGCATTATCTATGCATTCCTTAAATTTCCCTCGTGTTTTTAAGTCTTCAGCTTTCTTGATTTTTCTCATGGCACTCGTTACACCTTTCATACTCTTCTTTTTCCCTGCTCCTGATATCATCTCTAAAAAAAGGCTTTAAACTGTTAAAAAACGAATTATAATAACAGCTATATTCACGCACCCGTTTTCGACCACGTTTTCATCGAGAGGAACAGGGGCTGGTTGTTTATTACCCGTGAGGCTCGTGCCTGCCATTTTGAGATTTTGAGAAAGCTTAGAAGGTTTTCAAACCGACCCCCCAATTCTTCATAGCTTTTTAGAAATGACCCCCCATAAATTGTACATATTGTGAAAGTGACCCCCTCCCCGCCTGATTGCGGTGGAAACTATACAGCGAATATTCTTGCTACAAATCCTGCCGAAGCTCACCACATACTTTGTCTACAATCGGTCTTGACTATTTACCGCTGCTCAAGAGAAGATAGAGCTTTATCCTCTCTTCAGCTGTTACATTCAATTTCAATTCATGCTCATTACTGCATTGTACTACTTTGATGAAATGTATAAAATGGCTCCCCAGGTAACGCTCACTTATCTGAAAATGACCCCCCAGCAAAATGGCCGGCCCCACCTCATAGGTAATAAACTACCAGTCCCTTAGATAGACACAAGCTCTTGTTTAGTAGCGCTTGTGGAGGTGTACATCACAGCAGTCACAGCAATTATCGGGGCACTTAACGAAAAAATTCGTTTACTGAAAAAAATATATATGTTTCTTGCGTGTCGTTGTTGGCGAAAGACATTTTGCTTGTAACTTTCCTTGTATGAATTATCCCATGTACTTTAACTTTTGGAACTTGTTAATAAGTTTACCGGAAGGAAAACAGGAGAAATTTAAAAAAAAAAAAGAAACAGTTGATTTTGCCCAATAACCCTCTTCTTGAAACCTCTATAATCGTGGTCCCCCGGGAAAGAGGGTCAACTCTTGTTGAACGACCTTGAATGGAGCTGTAAGGTGGGGGGGGAGGGTGTCAAAAGACCGGGACTAAACGGGTGAAAGAAACCTCACAGACCCACCAAAAACCCAGGCCCATGGTTGTCTCGAAAACTCACACCCCCTAAAATACAAACGCTTGCTGTCGTCTTAAATACCTTTTTTTTAACCTAACTCTAATTTTTGGAAATGAAATAAAATGAAATTAATTGAATGTCAAATGCATTGCCGTAGTAGGCCACCGTAGAAATAAGCTAAGAAGTTTTCAGTTCAAACTCATCCACAATATTCTAATTCCAACCAACCAGTGCCTTTGGAAAATGTACGTTAAATCTTCTCCAAAATGTTAACAATGTGATGCTCCCCGTGAAACTATTAGCCATATATTTTACGAGTGCCCTGCCATCAATATTTTTTGGAAAAAGTTATAGATTGGTGGAATCGTAAACGTTCTGAAAACATAAATCCCAATCCAACGGAAGCTCTTTATGGATACAATCCAGAATCTAACAGCTTTCATACTTTTAACCATTATCCCTTAATTGCTAGATATTATGTTCACTTAGCCAGAAACAAGTTTGAGACTCCCGAACTGCAGGTTTTCATTGTTCTCCTGGAAAATCCAGTGCGAAAGAGAAATATCATCAAATAGAGAAATAGTGGACCACCCTGTGCATTTCTGATTAGTGTTGACTTATAGTCATTTAGCAAACGCGCGTTATTAGTATTTTTCTATTTGTTCTCCCACTTGTTGTTAATGCCGTGGATCATTCGTCCATTTAATTTTCAATTCAAAAACAAAATTTGAAAATAGATGTCAATTTTTGATTTTCCAATTGTTTTCTTCCTGCATACTGGATGAACATGTTTCATAACTCTTTTCACCGTTTTCCCCTGTAAACAAATATGAAAAAATAAACACGCAGCTCTTATTTTCTACAGTCAATATGAAAAAGATTATCGAACCATGGATATTTTAGCTATTCGCGGGAAAACCGTTTCCGCTGTCTTTTCTCAATTACAATGACGTGAATTTGGAAGAAAATTCAAAATTGAATGTTGCGATCAATTTTCAATTTTTGTTTTTCGGAATAAGAATTGATCAATCGATCGCATTGCAACTGACAAAAGTAACAAAAGGAGAGGACCCAAGTGCGGAAGTGCCCAGGAGGGGAGGGGTAAGGGCGTAGGGACTTAAGTGGGAAGGAAGGAGGAACGGACGGGCCTTTTACTTCTCCCTGCTACCCTCATTTACAGGGCTTATTTTGGCCTAGAAGGGTATGTGCCGCAAAACAGGTTGTGGATATCTGGCTATTCAATAAACCGGCTCCTGACAATTTGACTGTTTAGCGCCTTTAACATTGTGTCGCTTGGAAAGAGTATGAATTAAGGTTGGCGATGAGCGGTCTACATGTGCGGTACCAACAATTAAATTCCATGACGTTAGTTTAAATTGAAGGCCTCGGCGGTACAACCTTACCCAAACTTTCCTCCATGCCATCCCCCCCCCCCCCCCCACTCGAGATTTACCCTCAAGGGGAGTTCGTTTGAAGCGGATCAGGTAAACAAAATTAATACCACAGTTTTTTTGCAAGACTTAATTAATGGTTATACTGGCAGGTAAAAAAGATCAGCTCTCCTTTATTATCCTAATCATCATCTCTCCTATACTTCCTCCCTTCTCCCCCTACACTTGAAAGTTTGCTCAATACTAATACTAATAATAATAATAATAATAATAACGCGAATATTTATACAGGATAACCTATCAGTTCTAATAAAAAGAACTTTTATCAAAAGGGTCCTGTAATTATCTCATAAATAGCTAAAAAATAAAAAATAAAATCGAAAGAGGAAAATATAATAACACTACGAAATCTAAGATTCAAAAATCAAAATCTGTAAAAATTATTGACTTTTAAGACTGAAAAGAGTTGTAAATTATGGAATACTATTGAAAAAAATCTTTTAAATTACTCTTAAAGGGAACCTCCACTTCAACAAAAAGATAACTTTAAATCACAGGAAATAACTGTTACAGTCAAGTCAATCTAAAATATTTTTAAAGAAAGCGTTTGTATCCGAAAGAAATAACTTTTAGATTCGCCTATTTTTGTTTTCAAATTTTGCGGACGTCGCCATCTTGAATAATTGTGACGTGTAATGGTTGCCCTATTGTTATTAAACAAAAGCTCTTTGTGTCAGAAGAGTGGAGCAACCGTAACACGTCACAATTATTCAAGATGGCGGCGCCCGCGAAATTTGAAAGTGAAAATAAGCGATTTTAAAATTCACTTTTCCTGATATAAACACTTTTTTTAAGACAAATTTCGAACAAATTTGTTTATCAACATAATTTTATTCCATTTAAACTTATTCTGTAGTAAGAGTGGAGGTTCCCTTTAAAAAGAAACCTAGAATTTAAA
>CALNXK010000401.1:17500-42500 GCA_942486035.1 Porites lobata
CAGCTTGAACCTCCCCTGCCAGTCTCCTTCCACCCCTTGTCTTGGAGTGGGAACAAGCTGGAAAGCATCCAGGCTAGAAGTAGCAGTCTCAGAGATTGTCACACCCTGTCCCACTTCATCCATGGAAACTGCTGGACGGAACTCCATGCCACTGTAGCCAGAAATATCAAATGCCACTCCCAATCCACTTCCATTTTTAGAGAATGCCAGCACTGTTTTCTCACCAGGCTGCTCCAACCGCATTCCAATGACAACACCATCACCAAACTTAGGTCCCCAGCGACTGGTCACCAGGCTACTGCCATCACTCAGGTTGCCTGGCCCGCCATAGAACAATCCCTTCATCCCCCAACCAGCCGCAAACTTATCCTCAGCAGAAACTCCCACCCAGGTTCCGGAACTTCCAGTCACTTTAAACTCCCAACTCCCAGTTCCGCCTTGACTCCAGATAGCATTCCCCTTGGAGTTGCCACTCCCAGTAAAGCTAACCTTTGCTCCAGAAACTGTCAGGTTACCTGACCCATCGTCTCTCCATGCCATATTGTTGAACTGATACTAGGGCTGGGTTCTCCTGTGTTAATGTAAGTAAAGGTTAGGCTACACTTTTAGAATAAGGTTTATAATTGACAAGGCATCCATGGGAAAATGTCCCTACAAAGAGGAAGAGAGCGTGGGGACATTATTTTTGTGTGGAGCCCTTCAACAATAATAAAATTATTATTATTACTATTCTTTGTTAACATGTGTTTTTTCTTCAGTTGATTATGTCATCTATTTGAAAAACCACTGACCATTTTCATTGCATTGAGAGTTCAAGTATTTATCCTCAAGTATAATTTTTTTCATAGGTTTAAGATGTCATCTTTTTTGTTTCACTGGCTAAAATATAAAAAAAATGGTGTTTGGAAAAATGGATCACCTTAAACGCCCCATAGAAATTGAAATCTTGGGTTTAAAAAAAATCAAATAAGCCTACTAATTCTACCCTGTGTGGCTGGCAGGTTTGTTATGTGCTGGGCATTTTCTTTATGGGATGGGGAAATAAAATATGACTTGCACCCAAACTTGTGGTTCTGCTACCAAAAACAACAGCACATCCCCCACTAACCCACCAGCTGGCTATAACTGAATCAAACGGAATCAACTGAAAAAATCATTGAAAATTACAACTACTGTAAGTGCTGACAAATTTAAGATAAATAACGATATTATTATTTTTGCCTAGAAGTTAATTATTCATGTGGTAACCTTTTAAGACATTACAGTATATTTTCTTTCTTAACCATCATTACCATCGGGATCAACAGAAAACATTTATCTTTATCTCAGCAGAATTACATGAAGGGTTAAAAAAGACTATTAAAGCAATGTCTTTTTACCTTATATCCCCTTATATTCATTCTGTTTGTTGCATAACATTTCAATCATTTATGCATTTAAATCATCGTAGGGGTGCTTGCCATTTTGCCAAACAAGCTGGTTAGAAACCAGTAGATCTTGCCAAGTGAAAATGTAATAACATTATTCTTGAAGCAAAGTTTCCAACTAGGTCAAAGCATTCTATTTAAGTTAAGACCTGAATTCTGATTACTTTTTGCAAGGTGAGACTCGAAATTTGGGAAATTGAAATGGTAAAGTGTTGGCCGGACAAGACTGACTGCTCAAAATATTAGTTAGGACCAACTCTGGATTGGATCAGTTTTTCTGGAGAATTTTTAACAGCCAGACATTCCAATCATATTTCAAAACAATTTCCAGCAGAGATTTCAGCATCTGTAAACTCAGCATTATCCCTTTTTTACCTCTAATAAATTACAAGTCCATCTTGTTAAAACATTTTGACTTCATGGACTCAAAGAACCAAATAAATTCTGAAAAATGTATTCTCCCCAATCTCATTTCCAGTAACGGGCATGAAAAGTAAAATGTTATATATTTGTACATACCGATCTTCGTGTAGCAAACAAAACACTCTGGCTTTTGCAGTCTTGGGCCTTGGCCTCTTCAGATGTGTTGATATCTGCACAAGCTGAGCTGAAGTATGAAATAAGAAAACAGACAGCAGAGTTTTTACATCACACACACTCCAGGCAATAGGCCAAGTTTGATGCATAAATTACCTAATGAATTAATAATTTTGCATAACCAGCCACTTACAGCCCATTGCACTCTCTTCCTTTCAGACATTTGATACAGAGAAACTATAGGTATTAGTGTAGAAATAAACTTCACTTACCTCAACTTGGGCTGGAAGAAATCTAGCCTCACTGTGTATCTGGTACGTTTGTTATGCACTGGGTATTTTTATGCAAGGCAGAATATTCGGCTTGCTCCCAAACTTCCTGCAGTTCTGCTGCCAAAAAATGACAGCACTCCTTAGCTAACTAACCCCACCAGCTACACACGCTGGCTAATTGAATCAAATGGAATGAACTGGAAAAATTAAGGCCAGGTGATTTCCACTTGCTGTAATTAAAATAAAGCAAGACCATTGTATAACTGTTGATGACATAAATGTTTTTTTTTCTGCCTTGAAGCTAGTTAATTATTCATGTGGTTAAACCTTTTTAAACAATATTTTATATTTTCCATCAGTACTATCAGGAACAGCAGAAAAAAATTATCTTGGTCTTGGCAGAATTATATGAAGAGTGAGAAGACTATATAATAATGTTCTGTTCAATGTTTGTGCTGTAACATTAATAAATAAACCATTAGGATGATGCTTTTATTACGTTTTGCCAAACAAGCTCAGAAACCATTGCATCTATCCACAAGTGTAGGAAAACATGATAACAACACTAAGCAAAGTTTCCAACTGGGTCAAAAGCAATTCCGCTTTTTAAGTTAAGACCAAAATTCTGATTACTTTTCACAGACGGTAAAATTACAAGAAAATTGGTAAATAGAATGGTAAGTGTTGGCCAGACAAAACTAACTGGCAAATTGGTCTAAATAATGGACCAACTCTACACTGTAGAAGTGAAAATTTTCCCCCGGGGGGAGGGGGGGTACTTGGGTTAATGTTTCCTGGGTATGTGCCGTTGGCCTATCCCATTTTAGTAAAATCCAACTAGTGGTCTATTATCAACGCTGCATTCTGATTGGTTGAGCTACTACTAGGCTATATGTTATAGCCCACTAATAGAGAAAAGTGCCAGGTTTTTGGCGGCAAAAAAGGATTAAAGTCTAGCTTTAACTAGCTAAAATTTTTTTATTCTCAATATTTTTTACCACCCTTGCGAAATGAATTCCCAGAGTTCTGGGAATTCCTAGGAATTCCTAGGAATTCCAATTTATTCCAAGACATGCAAATGAGCAAAGATAAAAAACCTTGGAATATTTGGGAATACTTGGGAATGGATTAAAACACCAGTGGGAATTTTTGGCAATTCCTAGGAATTCCCAATAATTCCAAGTTTGAAGGCAGAATTCCTAGAATTCTCAATAATTCCAAGTCATTGTTAACTTGGATTAACACTGGCTTAATTTTTGGGAAAAACGATAAGTGTTCAAAGGTAATAAAAAGCGTAAAAAATTTTAATAATCATTTCTTTAATTGCCTATAACAACAAGGATTTCTTGACATTAACCAGCATCTATATACAACATTTACTGCGACTTAAATCTTTAAAAAAAAATTATCAACAATAAGCACGATACTGAAAGCTTATTCAAAGAGCCACTTCTCGTACCTGAGCTTTCCAAACATGCTAAAAGTTGAAAAATTACCAAAAGACTGAGATTGTAAACGCAGATCTTCAGCTATCAACAGGAGACTTTTATATACAATTGTAATAAAAAAGCGGTCGTGGTCATCAACTAGAAACTTAGCAGTTTGCCGACATTATGAAATATAGTTGATTGGAAGAAACAATTGTTACTAGATGAGGTTTTTGTGATCAAGATATTTAACAATTATTCCTCCAGTCGGAATGGGCTCAAGGTCCATAGCCCATCAGGCCGAAGGCAGAATGGGCTATTGACTCAGAAGATATGAAAGGCGGAGGGATAATTGTTTTGGTAAATCAACTGGTTGGTCAAAATATCGAGAATAAAAAAATTTTAGCTAAGTAAAAAGCTAGACTTTAATTTAATTTTTAGAGTATGCTGTACCAGTCTGGCAGAACATCCTGCTTATATGTCCGAAGCCATAGAGCAGTGCAAAAGGGCGCTTAACATAATCTACCCTGAGGCAGCGTCATATGCTCATATCTTACAGTTAGGTAAACTAGATAGGTTAAATGATGAAGAATACTCTTGTGCTACAAATATGGCAAAAATGAAGTCCCCAACCACCCTCTGCAGCACCTGCTTCCCCAGCCTAATTCCGGAACACCTAATTTCACCTTAAGGCAGAAAACACAAAAAGTATTATCTTTCCAGAACATGCAGGTCTGTAGACAATTTTTAAGAGAGGGAAGACTTCTTTACATTTAAATTTTTAAGTGATTCAATTGTTATTTTCATTGTTATTATATAACTGTAAATACTACTCTAGATAATGATTTGCCTTATGATTGTAAAATGTTACTCGATAATTCAACGATTATTTTGCAAGAGTTTTAATAAACTATTCTACCTTAATCCTTTTTGCCAAAAAAGCCGCGCTTTTTCGCTACTTGTGGGCTATAACATATAGCCTAGTAGTAGCTCAACCAATCAGAATGCAGCATTGATAATAGACCACTAGTTGGATTTTACTAAAAAGTGTTATCAGTGAGCTGAAGGCCTGAGGTTGATTAAAACGCACGTCTAATAGTGAGACCTTGATTATTTAATTATGATATAACAGAAACTGAAAAACTGTTTTATTTCCAAAAGCGGTCGAAACTCTAAGGTACATCCGCCCACAACCCAATCTGTTATGTATTCTTTTCGATCAGGTTTTCAGTTGCAGGTATGAAATGTAAAATGTTGCAACGTACATACCTCTTCTTGTAGCAAAGAAAACGGGCTTTCGACCCCGCCTCTACAGCTGGGTATATATTCAAAAGCTGAGCTGGTAAACAGACGGCGAAGGTAGCGCAGACGAGTGCAGATTCACCACGGCACGCACAGGCTGCCCAAGGTCGATGTATTATTTACTTTTGCATGACCACTTACGACAGAATGTAACAAAAGTAACGAAGCGAAAAATAGCAAAAATCGTTAATTCGAAAGTGACCAGAGTTACTGGCAAAGACAAACGCGCAGATAAATAGACAGAATGAAGCATTAGTCGTTACAATTGTAAAATATTTTTTCGCTTCTAACCTAGCAGAGGTAAACGTCTTTTAAATGGCTTCTTTTCCTGCGGACCTCTCAGGAAAACGCGTTGTTTCGTAATTGGTCAATTTCCATCCAAAGTAATAACTGGGTTTAGTTTATAAGGCGATTCTCAAACAAATTGTTTATTAGTTTCAACCTTGATTTTTGGAAGATCATGAAGTTATTGTTTCTCTTGTTATTGTGCGTCCTGATTTTAGCTCGATCAGCGCGAAGTCCGTCTTTTGATGTCAGGCTTCACGGCTCGTTGAGCATTCCAGTTGCAAGTTTTGTTGAACGCGGTCTGTTTATAAAAACATTTTGTCATCGAAAGTACTTAAACCGCAGAATTGTGTATAGCTCTAGACAGTTGATACAAAAGCTAATGAACAGATCGATATTGAAATTTAGGTGAAAGTGTAGAAACAAACTTCATTTATCTTAACTTGGGCTTGTTTTGTTTTTCTGCGTTATAAACCCAGACTCAGTTTATGTCCATTTTCAAATTCGTCATATAAAGAAAGCCTGAATCTAGCTGGAAACTGAAAAACTCCATGAAAATAATGAAAACCATAACTTTTGCGTTTCGTTCTTCGTCTGTATCACTAAATAATATTGCAATATCACACTGTGGTTTGGAAAAATAGACTCTGATGGTGATTAATTGCAACTGTTGGATGTCACCCGCGTGTACGACTCCTGCAACTCGCGTTACATGCCCGATAGGTCAAGGCAGTACATAATTAAGGTCAAAATATTGATATACATCAGAATAGCGGAAGTGCGAATCACAATTGGTCGTCATTTCCGTTTTTTTTTTTTCTCGTTCATCATGTCCGGTGAAACTACACAGCCGTTTTCAGTGTCGTCAACACATAACGCTCCTCCCCTTCAGGGGAGGAGCGTTGCGTGACCACACTAAAAACGGCTGTGTAACAGACTACATGTTCGGCAGCATAGAGTGCAATTCGTAAAAGCCATTAGGTTTTCGTAAGAATCAAAATTTTTATCCCTAATACATGGTATTATAAGCTGGGACAAAAGCCGATTACGGCTCCTCGCTGGAGTCCGCCTGGAACTGGGGTTTAAGCCAGTCGGAAATCTTAGAGATTATCATACAGCGACATATTAATTGTCAACTTATTCGCAAAGAGATGATAACGTAGTCAGCCTGGTACTAATATTATTTGCGTTTAAACTACACAGAAGGCTTATGATCAACAAATAAAAAACAAAGATTGAGATCCAGATTAGAGATGGAATGGAAGCCTGGGTGATACTTGTACTGTTCCTGGTAGCCTGCGGCATGGCGGTTTTGGTTGGGCGTGCTAAGTAATAAAGGCACTCAACGTCAATTTTCGCAAAATATCTGTTCGGAAGACGATTTGAGATCTAGAATTTTCGGAACATTTGTTGTAAAATTTCTTGCTTGCCTACCTCTCCTAGGATTTTCGAACATCCAAAAATTGGTATAATTGCCCATTTTTAACAGATTTTTACCCTAAAAAAACTCACCTAGATTTTTCAAAATTTTTTTTCTGGCTGAAATTTTCGAAAAGGTAAGTTTTGATCCCTATAATTTTCGGATCGCTAGACTTTCAGCTTGGAAATCCGAACAGATGAAAATTTTTAGGGATAAAAATATGCCCATATCTACCGTTTTTATACTAAAATACGTTTAACAATGCTAGTGGTTTTGAACTATATTCTCGTTGGGCGCCCCTGGGTGTTCAGAGAACCGAGGTTTTGCCAGAACAGTAGACTGCTTTTTATACTTAAATATTTACTTATTTCGACTTTAAAAGCCCTATCCATATTTCCTCAACCCTGTCCGCAACCGCATCACTTGGCCCTCTGTAAGATTGCCTTCTGACGATGATCGGTATCGTGATACAAGATGGGGCGAAACTTTTAGTTGAGATGAATGGTTTGAGAAACAATATTGCCAAATGCCTACCGTCTTAAGGGACGGACCATTAAGAAAGTTATGGGGGAGGGGAAGGGGAATTTTCGAGACGCAGAAATTTTGTTTTCGTTATCAAATTCCTTGAATGACATTTTTCAGGCCATAGCATGAATATTTTTTAGGATTAATTGGCGTGCATGCATTTTTTTTCATTTAATTTTCCCTTGCGCGAATATTTTTTTGTACTTCGCCCGCCCCCCCCCTCCCCCATAAGTTTTCTAATGGTCCGTCCCTAAGTAAAGTTTGTAGAATACATTAATATTTTATGTTCTAGATAACAGATTTTATACCGATTTTATAGAATGTAACAGTCATTTTTACAGTTTAGTCTTTGAATAAGCGCATATCGGGTTTACTTAACAATGTCAACGGGGAAATAAACGGAAAAGATGTGATTTTGATTAAGATGGCCATGTCGGCTGCCTTTCAAGTTTAGACGATGAACCGGTTGCGTGACAGTTTCCTTCGCAGCCGCTCGGGCGGAGTCACCCAATGCACTTCCGGCCCTCAAGACCACAATCTTAGCCAGATTAATAGAAAACCTACACCCCACCCTCCTATCTGAAATGGTACGTCGCGGCTTCATCTTTGATTCTGTCCAAAATTGTAGTTGTGTGAGGGCGATACTCTTCCGGAATACAGTATCCGTCGGATTAAAACTTATACCGCGTTTAACTGCCGCCTGGTTAGCTCAGTAGGGAGAGCGCCGGTCTGCTGGGGTAATGAGTACTGCCAGGAGGTTGGTGATAAGGGAAGGCAATCAGCGGCTTGTCGTATTTTAGCCTTGTCGTTTTACGAGGTTGGGGACTATATTAAAAGTATAGAAAGCAGCAAAGAGGAACTAGCTATTGCAAGGGAAAAGGGAAACAGAAAGAGAAGCATCAGTGTGCGATGTTCTAGCCAGGTCTTATCTGCGCATCGGAGGATACAAACAGAGTATTGAGTACGGTAAAAAAGCACTGAGCATTGCCAGGTATGTACGAAAGAGGGAAAGAGAAATAGACGCACCTGTTGTTCTTTCAGGTTCGTACTATGAGGTTGGTGACTATCATGATCTAAGCGTAGAATGTGGCAAGCGGGCCCTGAGTATTGCAAACGAAGTAGGAAACAGAAAAAGAAAAGCGGACGCATGCGCTGTTCTAGCCTGGCCAAACACAGCATAGAATACGGAAAACAATAGCCCATTTCCGAGTTCTCGCATTTTAGAGATCTGGTGCCGAAATTGACTCGCGAGAGCGAGGCTAAGTGCATTGTATCCTATCAAATTTCAGAAACAAAAGTAAAGCATTGTAAAGGAAGTGGGAAACAGGGCGCAGGAAGCTGCCGCGTGCTCTGTTTTGGCCAGGTCGTACGACGAGATTGAAAAAAACGACATAGCATAGAATAAGGTAGACAACAGATAGTTACAGCAGATGCAAAAGAATTTCGGAAGGGTAGTTCAGCTGGGCCCAGTTGTTCGAAGGCCGATTAGCGCTTAACCCTAGGTTAAATTTAACCCGGGTTTCTTTCTCTTGCGTTTAAAAGCATTTTCTCGGATAATTTTCTCTGTTATTTTTAAAGTTTTCAAAAATCAACTTGTCGACAAAAAGAATTCAAACTGAAACGATTTTTAAGCTTTCATATCTGAATTCAAATCTCGCACTAACCCTGGGTTATCTTAACCCAGCTTTGAACAACTCGGCCCAGGTAAAGACGGCAAAGAGTTCATAATCGGTTTCATTATTCCTCTAATCAAATGTACTGTTAGAATGAATTGTTGTTTTTAAATTACTGGTCAGGATGAAAAGACGCAATAATAGCTTCACCTCGTGAAGTTTATTGACCCTAACATTTGCGATGCTATGACTTATCAGTTCTACCGAACTGTTTTAATAAGTGACTGGACATTACTTGCAAGACCAAATAGAATCATGGCTTAAATGCCGTGTTTGAAAGAACAAGTATACCACTGTGTTGGGATGTTTTACAATCATGCCAAGGTCATTATAGAAATCCAACATAATGGCAACTTCATCCTCTTCTTCGATGAAACACACTTTCTGGATAATTGTCTGAAGCTAATCGAGGTTCAAAAACTAATTTACAACCATGGCTTATTACCAGCTAGCTGTGGGGAACGTCTAAGGCGAACAGTTCATCTTAGGATTTAGAATACTGATTAATGTCCTCGTTAACTAAATAATAAATTGAAAAGAAAAAGTTTCTAACTAAACCACTCAAGGTGCCAGGTAAGTATAACTTGCTATTCGAGAATAGTAGAAATCCATCAAACTTGTTAAATAGATTCTTTTTAAAAAAATAAACTATCCTGAAAAAACACATTGGCCGTTCTTATACTAAGGAAGATAGAAAGAATGTATGAGAGCCGCTAAAATTGGGCCTGATCTCAGGTTAAACTTAGGCAAACATTTGTAGTTTGACTGGTTATGCGTCTCAAGTATGAAAACGGGTTCAAACGCATTGTGCGTCTTGTGCCCGTCTTTATACTTGACACGCATAACCAGACGAACTACAAATGTTTGCCTAAGTTCGTCCAGACGGATAATGTGTCCTTACTGTAAAAACGGCTAACTAATAATTCGTTTTAAAAAGTGGAAAAAAGAAATTAAAAAAAATTTACTGTTCAGATGAGTTTGACCTCGAATTCTGTGGAGAAAATTAATACAGAAATGTTCCGATTTGTGGAAAAAATGAAGAGATCTAGAGAAACGGTTTTTTATGGAGCACTCCTACTTGTTCATTAAACATGAGTAAACAATTCTAACTAGGCAAGAAACTGATTTGAGTCTGACACCGAACAAAAAGAATGTAAAACTTTCAAAAAGAAAAGAGCACACACAAATGATCTACTTCTAAATCTACACTTCATTACGTCGGTAAAGTCGATTGGACATCACACTACACTTACTGTTTTTAAGAAATAAAACACTTGGCAGGTAAATTTGTTTTAAAACAGTCAAGTGACTTAGAATTTACAATCGCTGAAGGCAAAGAATTCCAACCACATATGGATCTAAGGGAAAAAGAGACCTTCTATATTTCAAGGCATGGCTCCTACGTGTCCTTGTTTTAATATCTACAAGACTATGACTCAGTTTGTACATTAGTGATAATAATCTGTCTTTCTTTCTTCTCATTTCTAAAGTATCCCATTCCAGCTCTCTAAGCATATCTGTAATGCTAGCTGTTCGGTTGTAATTCTGGAGGTAAAAAACGTGCCGCCTTTCTTTGAACTCTTTCAAGCAACATCATCAAACAAGAACGTCTATTTACAAATTTTATAGACATCGATCTTTTGTTGACATAAAATATTTACAAACCAACTAATGGATGAAATAAGAGGATAATTCAAACTAAAAATCTGTAACTGATGGACTGATAAAGGTTAGGAAGACGCCGATCCATCTGCACCTGGTATTAACCTGTTGAAAAAAAGTTGTTAGTGTTGTGGGGATGTTACCCAGACAGAATATAAAAGGAGGATGTACTATTTGCAGGAGGCTAACAAACCATTTTGATGCGGAGGTTTCTTATTACTTCTACAAGCTACTACAGCTTAATTACTCAGCTACAAAAAAACAAGAACTACCCGTCAGTGAAAACCAAAATGCGCTAAGTTCTACCCTCCAAGAAGACGTTTAACAAAAAAAAAGTTAGCACAGAGTGATTTAGTCATAAGGACTGAAGACAATACAGTTTAAGGCGAGTTTGCAGCGATTAATGTCGCCCAATGTAAGGGAATTCGGATTCCGGAATCCAGGGAATTTTTGATAGTGGAATCCGCTGTCATGGGCCTTAGAATCTTGAATACAGCTCAAAGAATCCGGAATCCCACTCTAATGAGATTAGAATCCGGAATTCAAGTTCAACTGATAAAAAATCATGGTACGGAAACCAGTACCTGGAATCCAGAATCCACGGGGTGGATCCAAGACTGTCTTGGATTCCCTCACATGGGGCGAATTAATGGCATGAACTGTTGATGATCCCAGATTCATAGCAAATTATGACCTTACACATTACTTTTGCAGTTCATTCAGATTAATACTATTCCACTTTTTCCTTTCTCTAAATACAACTTCTTCCTAAAATGTACTTGCGGTCAGAAGGATCGTTCAAATTGGCAATCGTTTTCTGATATCCCTTTTCAAATAACACAAAAAGTTCACCATCTGAAAGCCATTGAAACCATGACTAACCGGTACCTGACATGCAGGCTAATGTTTGGCTAGCTTTGCTATTTTAGTAAGAAGATCCTTGTTTACGTTTAAAACGCATTTACCGCGGTCAAGCCTACATTCATCGTCAAAACTGTCCAAACATTCTACATTTCCTTAAATGCCTACTGCCTAATTTCGAACCCAGACCTCTCTATAAAGACATGCAAAATTAACAAAACCCTTTAAATCGAGCGGATGTCTACTATGGTCCACTCTGAACCTTTGAGTACAATAACTGTGTGTGTGCTGACACGTGAAAATCATGAAAAACCTTAAATATGTTTGACTGAGTGACAACCATTTACAATTTTTGAAAGGCAAATACTCCGAGAGAACCCATGCCAGGTCCATCTCATAGGTAATGTGTACATATGTACAGGATCATTGAAGAACAATTTTTCTTTTTCTTTTTTTCTTTTCTTTTGTTTTTGTTCCGTTTTGATGTTGCTTTTTTATTTGTTTATTCCTTTATTTGACCAGGTAATCAGATAAACAGATTTATTCAACTTGCTTTTCCACTGACAAATTAAAGGGGTGAACACAAGTGACATATTCCAGTCGCGGGTAGTTTGTTGTAGTACTTACTTGTCTCAGTATAGTGGGGCGAGTCTCGAAAAACCATCGGATCACTGAGGATATGAACGGTGAGAGAGGCGGCCATTAAACTCGCGAACTTTTTCCAGCAATCTGTACCGGATTTTCTGCCATCTTTGTACTCTGAAATGCCTTTAATTATAATCCACGGAATGTCCAAGTCGTGAGCTGCTACATGTACACCTACAATAGATTCGACTGAAATGATTTTGTTACCAAATAGACTAGAAGGGAATCCTAGACAATCGTGGATTCTGGGTTCCACGCCCTGGACTCAGGATTCCGGATTCCATGTACGGGATTCCGGATTCTTTGTCAGTGGAACTTGGATTCCGGATTCAATCGTTAGTGGGATCCCGGATTCCAAAGCCCAGGATTGGCGTTTCCACAAGCAAAAATTTCCCCGATTCCGGAATCCTGATTCTGTTACATGGGGAGAGGCTAGACATGCAAATTTAGATACGTTCTTAACAGTAACCAGCAATGAATCCAAGAAGGACGGCAAAAACAAGACTCGAATCATCATGGCGACGTGCACATGACAGAGCAATTCAAATTTGTCACAAACGCTCAAGAAAGCAAAATATCTAAAAGTAACTTAACTACCATCAAGGTAAAGTGTTCCAACAACCAACAACCACGGCGGTATAGCCTTGTGTGGAAATTACCTACACAAGCTTGGAATAAATCGAAAATTTCACCATATACACCTCTGAAAACGGCTCTTCCCCAGCGCGAAAATCGCTCCACAAATAACACATTCTGATTGGTCGAATCTCGTGACGCACACCACCTGCATAAGAACAGAGTCCAACTCCTACAGGATTTGTTTGGAACACCAACATGGCCACCGTTTCATTGTTTTGGAACACCAAAATGGCCGCAATGACGTCATGTGAAAACGCTCTATTACTTCCCGCGAGATCGTTAGTCTGAACTGTCATCCGTCACTTCGCCCCATCCCCAACGGGCGGCAAGGCGAGAGAGACCCGCTGAGGGGTAGAGCGAAGACACGGATAACATTTCAGACTATGTGATCGTTGTGTGAGAACCCGCTGTTAATTACGCATCCCATCTGTCGCTTGCCATTTTCAGTGTAAACAAGCTTGTTTTTACGCTCCTTTTCACATTAAAATCGTGATTGAGGAACAATTACTAAATACGGTTTTATCAACTGAGCTGATAGAGTAAATTTTCTACCATAAGAGAATCTGGCCTGTTCCAGGGTCAAAGACAGTAATGTGCAGAGCTGGTGAAAACTGGCGGGAAAAACGCGCGGGGAAGACAAAACACCGCTCTCATTCCCCAGATCACGCACGATCTACTTTCGCTCGGCCTTAGCCTGCGTAACTGACCGGATCGTTATGTGCGGGGTACTTTCTCTGCTTTCCCCCCAAACTTCTCACAGCTCCACCACCAAAAAACAACAGCACTGCCCCGCAAATCCTGCCACCTAAGCGACCTCCCAATTATCTAAGAGCCTGGCACAGGTAAGAGATATTCAAAAGCTGGCTTTTTGACGTTTCTAATGTGAGCATATGATTTATGATTCAAAATGAATTTGAGGCCCCGCTCAGACATATCCGTTTTTGCTTGAAAACAGAGATTTTTTCTCAGTTTTCAAAAAAAAAATAAATCGACGTCTACACGTTGCGTTTTTGAATCGCTTTTGCCCGTCCACACGAAAACGCCATAGTTACTGACAACAATACCACCTTATCGGTGCATGCCCATATAATGGTCTCTCTGTCCGTGACGTTATTTTTCTCAAAAGCCGGCGACGGCAACGAGAACGGCAAAAAAAAAATAGGTTTGTATTAGAAAAACAACAACTCTGCACGTGCAGCACACTTTTTGGTACATTTCTTTGCCGTCACTGCACGACTGCGACGTGAAATTCCCTCAAGTGACGTTTCGTGGCGGACGTAAACACCGACTAGACTACAAATTTCTCTTTCTCCCTTCTAAACTTGGTGGCGGTCCCCAAGAATTCAATTCCAGGGAAATTCACCTACATTCGACTGAGATTTTACACCAGTCGAAAAAATCGCGACCAACACTTAAGTCTTTTAAATAGTGACGTTTTCGCTACCGTCGCCGTCGTCGTTGACAAAGCTCCCTATTACAGCGCTGTCAAAAATCTTCCCTCTGGAGGTAGCATTTGTAAAAAGATGCATTTCCGACGTTCGTTTTCACCGGTGACGTGTGGACGGTAGATCAAACTGAAGAAAAACTCTCCGTTTTCATGTGCCCTGAGCGCGAGTTAAGATTCCTTTTGTACAGCTACCAGCCTTTATACTCTTCTTAAACCCCGTTCTAACAATTAATTACAAACCTTAGCAATTCTTGGTCCAGACGAACTATCTGCGCATTTGTTAGCGAGCTGGTCCCAAAGAGGTGCAAGTTCTCGGCAGTGACGGCACCTGTAACCATGACAACAAGAACAAAAATGGGTGACGTTGTAAGCATTTCGCTTTACAGTAAAAGTAGTAGAAATTCTTACGTAAAAAAGTCCAGAGAAAGTTGAGAATATTTTGAATTGGACTTAAAGATTGGGGACGTGCTTAAAAGGAAGCAGCAAGCAAAACAAGTTTACCAAGACACAAGCAAAACAGGGTTACCACCAGTAAAGCACACTTACCAAGAGGCGTAAAATTTGACAAATGTTGTGCCAAAACTAATCATTGCATCAAAATTACTGTCGGTTTGATCTGAAATGAAACATGATGAACTTAATGAACATTTCACTTTTGTCGCCTATTCACGGAGCATAAAGGACGCATTCGACACAGACGATCCTAACAGCATACAGAGTGTTACAGGACATGCGTCATACATGAAAAAGGTACACAGCTTAGCTTTCTATGATCCTCTAGTGGGCTCAGTGGTTCGAGGGACCGCCCGGATTATGGGAGGTGTTGGATTCGAATCCCACCGAAGGCTAAGATATTCATTTTCTCCGCTATAAACTCAGAGCATAACAAGCCAAAGACTTTCTTAAATGGTAAGGCTATTAATCATTCAAATTATAAAAGTTTATTAGTTTAGGCTATGTGCACACCATACCTCAACAACACACAGCAACAGACCGGAACTGGAATAGGTCGTTCAAATACATCGCATTTAACCCTTTAAACCCTAAGATCAAAATTAAATTCTCATTTGTCGCCCCTATTCATTTACCATAGAAGTAGTGGGGAGAAGTTGATAAAATATCAATCAGATACATCTTGTGTGATCATGTCCTTAATTCTCATGACCACTCTGTTTTACAAAGCATTGATGTTACAAGGAGAAATTTGACACTGATCACTTTCAGGGTTTAAAGGGTTAAGCCGGAGCAGTTGGCCGTGAGGATTTGGTGTCCCAGATCCAAATCTTCAACCTTAATATTTACTTCCAGGTTTCCTGATTTACTTCCGTCTCAGTGGATTCCAGTCCTCGTTGATAGTTAATCATTTCGGCCATGTTCGAGTACCTTTTCCAACAGCACCAAAGTGTGGCACACAACTTATCCAATATGTGACGCTCCACTTTTGAGATCGGCGCAGCTTCGCTCCGTTACAGAAATCGCGCCGAAATCACCGCTCTTTTGCGTGAACAGAAGCCCTGCCCGGTACGGTTTTCGTGCTAGCGCAATAGTATCGATTACAGTGTGAACACAGCCTTAGAAACGTCGGCATGAATACCTGTAAGTCTAGTTCATCAGAAGGTATCTCCTCAGCTGTTTCGCTATTCTCCGTCGTTGCACTGCTTAACAAGCTGTGTTCAGAGATCTTCAAAGTCAAGTAGTTCTTAAGATCGTCGAGGGAACGTGATCCTTCATAGCTGTCCACCTAAAACAAAAATATCGCGCTTGTACTTTACAGATCTTACATCTAACGTCTTTATAGACTACGAACAGTCTCTCTTTTTTCTGTAGTCCGTCGAGCAAAACGCCCAAATGGCCACGCGCGTGACTGATGGCACGAGACGGGAGAGGCATGGACTGCTGCCCTCGATTCGCGCGTCTCACGGCTTCGCTGCTCCGCGCGCGTGCATTGCTCTCACTAAATCTGAAGAAAAAGAGAGACTGCTCGCAGTCTAACGTCTTTATGACGAGCATTATCCGAGCCTTATGGAAACCTTTTTAGGGGGGATCGAGCATTTTAGTGCAAAAAATGGAGCATTGAGGTGAACCAATAGCATAAAAATGAAAGCTTTGGTTCGACCACTAGCCTTTCGTCAGAGCGAATAAAAATATCGCCCTTTTTGACTGAAAGCTATAGACTAGAGCACGCGTATTTTTAAAATTGACTCGCCACTACAAACCTCCCTGCCATCTTTAAACAGTTTAAGTGAAGGAAACGCATGAATCTTATGCTCTGTGCACTTTTTCCCTTCAGTTGTGCAATGAATCTGTAAGAAAGAAGAATACAGGAAAAAATAAATTTAAAAAAAAAACACAACGTAAAGCGATTAAACGTGTTCGTTGTTTGCGTTGCTACGCGTTTTGATTGGCTAAATAAACTCCTGCGCCCCTTTCTCAACCAATCAGAATTTATAAAAAAAAAACATAACTTGCTGATAAGCGCGTTCCCACGCTTGGCGAGGGCTATCTATCTTGAATTTGACTGGTTCATTTGAATGTCTGCGCTCGTTAGTATTCGCCAGCCCACAGTTTATTACTTCGTGTGCGTTTCATGATATTCGATTGGAAAAGACTGGAAACCAATTTACCTAGAAGTAAAGGGAAAATGAAATACGATTAACCAATCACATACAGCTGTAATTAATTACCCTTAAAACTATGCCTTCTCCCTTTTGGTTGCTCCTTTGTATTTCTTATGGTGATAAAAAGAAGAAATTGGTAGAATATCTAGCAACCTGACAGCTAATTATGAGTTATTATGTAAAAAGTTGAAGCAAAAAATGAAAAATAATAAACAAAGATAAGCAGATGGTAAAAGCGAGCTTTAGACCAAAAAAAACATGAGGTGACCAGTCACTGATAGCCAGGGGCCAAAGATACTCCGCTATTATAAGTCTTATTCCAGGATACTTTCAGAGGAAAAAGGCACCAAAAAACTTTCTAGCAGTTCAATTCCCCGCCTTCTAATACCTGTTTTGTAACAGAACACTTTACCTTCCTTTTTATTAGATCAGCCTTCCGTGGACGCATTTAAATCTGCCGTTACTAATTGTTTAAATCTCCCTCATTGATTTTATTCATCATTTTATTTTATTATTTACTTTTTTTTGCACATTCATAGTGATGGGAAACCTTTGTGAATTATAACATATAAATAACATAAATAAACAGACATAACTGCGGTGTTTTACTGCACCTTAGCAATTGTGATGTCCATATTGTCTTTGTGATATTCAGCCAATGCCTTCCATGTGAGTGAAAGCTTGCGGCAGTGGCTACACCTGATAAAAAAGACAGTCAAGAAAAAAAACACTGAATTGATGCAAAAAGAGAACAAAGCAAAGAGGAAAGCAAAACCAAAAGTAGTCTTTATCCTTGACTCTACAAACCATGGCACATAGAACTTTATAAAATGTAGTCCAATTTCCACATGTTTGTCAAAGTTCTCTGAAGTCAGTGTGTATAGGTTGGCCATTGTCTGCCTCAGCTGTGTCTGCTGACTCACTCTCCTTCTGTCACAGTTGTAGATGAAAAGGATCATGATCAGATACGATTCTGAGAGAAAGCAAATTAAGCCCTTTCTCCAGGGTAAGAGGACGTCTACCTCTGCAACTAAACTGGTACGCACAATTTACCCAGTGTACACTTAAACGGAAATGGCATCTTTAAGTCTCTATTAATTAACAATTATTCCTCGAGCCCTCATGGGCTCTGAGTCAATAGCCCATGAGGCCAAAGGCCAAATGGGCTATTGACTCAGAGGCCATGAGGGCAAGAGGAATAATAAATAGCTAATAAATTGTTTTAGTAAAATACAACTAGTTGGTCAAAAATATCAAGAAAAAACAACTTTAGCTAGTTAAAGCTAGACTTTAATCCCTTTTTGCCGCCAAACAGCCTATTAGTAGCTCAACCAATCAGAATACAGCATTGATAATAGACCAGTAGTTGGATTTTACTAATTTCCTTTACCCCTTTCAGCCTTGATATCAACATGTATATTCTCCTCAATGTTCTCCATATGATACTTATTGTACTGTTCAAATATCAAGACATTTTTTATCAGTGCTGATCATTTCATTCATTCTCTATACCTGTACATTTGAATTTGGCGATGATACTGTTTGGAGAAATTTGATGCTGGCCACTATGAGGGCTTAAATGGTAACCCTTTCACTCTTAACAGTGAGCAAAAAGAATCAGTAAAATTCTAAGAAGTTACTAGTACAACACAAGATCTCTACCAAAGAGCTTAATCATTTGAATGGAAATGCCATAGCATCGGGCACAGAGATTTACAAGTTAGAATGACAAAATAATAACAAATGGATATTAAATAAAATACTTAATTATCCTCTCGCCCCTTATGGGGCTTTTCAGGAATAATGAAAAAAACAAATTCAAGTGGAACATAACAAGGTTAAAAATTACAACTGGCTGGCGGCAAACCAGTTGGCTATTTTACAAGCATAGCCAAGGATTTGAACTCGGGACTACCGTGAACAAATCCAGCTAGCAGTCAGGGCAAGACTTGAACACGAGGCCTATGGATTACAAGTACAGCGCTCTAACCACTCAGCCACGATGTCTCCATAATGTGGTCTAGGAGTTGAGTCTAAGAGTTATGTCAGAAAAAACAGTTAACATTCACTGAAGGGAATGAAGTTAGGAAGTCACAGGGTATAATTCACAAGTTAAATGTAAGTAGATAATATACCTCAGATGTCCCAGCAAATTTGTCGACAAGAGCTTTAGGATCATTCATACGTCTTTTGCCATTATATCTCTTGATTTCACCTTGATCATAATACAGCTTTAACCTTTGAAAAGAAATAATCAACAGCAAATAATATTAAAACACTCCTTACATTATACAGGCCAGCCTTGGGTTTCCTTTGAGAGGGCTAACACAAGCTTTAACATGTTTTACACATCTGTCTCGCACACAGAGCTTTCTGGAGAGTTACATTAAGTTTTTCTTACAACTTACGTTGGATATGCTCAAATATTTTGTTTTACACAGAGTGGAGTCTCTTTTGTACAGTCCACCTACGAAAAAAATGTACCAATGGATTTCAATATAATCATGTATATATGTTGCAGTTCAATGTCTACATGTAAATAAAATAAATACTTTGTCCCCTGTTTTGAAGTGATTATTTATATAATATTAGCCTGCATAACATGGCAGTTTTGTCCAGCGCACGATTCACAGTTTTACCACCCTTGCCCACGGTTGCCCACCAAGGCTTGTTTGCATGCCCAAACAAAACCACCATGCTGTGCAGGCTAATACAATAAGGCCGCGTTCAGATGCCAAACATTAAGAGCCAAACCTAATACATTGAATTAAGTACATGAAAAGTTTGGCGTCTGAATCAGTTAGGAACACCTGTTTCAATTTGGAACGGCTCAGTCGATCTTTTCGCCTAGTGTGGCCGAGAATGTTGCCTTTGGAGCAACTTTGGAAAGGCTTTGATTCAGAAGCAAAACTTTTCATATACCAAACCAAATGCATAGATTATTATAACGTATTTTGTAAGCAGTTTGACTGAAATGAGCATTTTTTGCATTTTGAACTTAGTGCAGCTGCAATTAAAATTTGTGTCTGAATCAATTCAGCCGGTCTAAATAATTTGGGTCAGTCTTATTAATTCAAATTAAGTTTGGCTCATGAAAAGATTGGTGTCTGAACCGGGCCTAACATACCCAAACCCAAATTTAACATTAGAATTTGAGCCACGGATAAAATTCAACCACAAAATTTTACAACTACGAGCAGATACTTTAGTTTAAATACTTAGAATAACTTTTTACCCAGACTTAAATGATTGCTGTGAAATTCAAACAGTTGTGAAAACCAGCTGAAATACTTCAGAAATGTTCACTCTGTTTTGACCAATCACAACAAAGATCAGAACATGCATGCAAGCCACAAAACCACAAACTAAATTATGGTTGTTGTTTGAGGTTTGGATTTCTTACCCTTGATTGACTTTTTCCTTGCAACACAATAACATTCAAGAAATATTTCTGGTGTTTACAGTTTTCCGAGTTTTACAGTAGTCACTGAAAGGTTCTGTATCTAACTTCAAGTACACTGTACCTTAGCTATTGTTATGAGCTCGTTATGTGGAATTTTCCCATAGTGGTCAGCTAACAAATTCCATGTTGGCATGAAATTTTTACAGTGCTCACACCTACATTTTGTACACAAAACAAAGGAAAAACAGAATAACTCGACGAGGTCATCATCAAAATGTTTGCCTCAATAAGTTAATTACCACAACTATTTCTTACTGACAGGACACCATGACCCACCAGCAGGTAGGAAGCTTTGTATGCAAAGGCAGATTCATGCCCAGGGCCTTTCCACACTAGCAGACAGACTCGGAATGGTCTTAATGGAACATCTAAACTGAAAAATTGTATGGTGCCAATTTTCGTTTTGAAGAAATGTATCTGCATGGGAAACTATTTACTCTTATCAGGCCATTACATTTGATGAGACTTTGTTTATGGAAAGAATGGCTTTACAACAAATGATTGACAAGAAAAACACATCCTTGTTTATTTAGTTAATTTTGTCCAGTTTTTACACAGATAAATTTTGTCCAAGGCGCCTTTGAAGATTTCCTGTCTGGGACAAAATTTGTAAAGTCGAGACAAACCATCCAAATTTGTTAAGCGTTGGTGATGACAGAAAATTTGTCTTAATAAAAAGCTTTTTTGCTAGTGCAGATAGGCCCTAAGTCTCCTATTGTTAAGAAGAGAAGTGCAGTCAAAGGGAGCATGAGGGATGATATGTGCACCCTTTGCTCACGCTTTTCGCTTTCTGCCCCCCATGTGAATTTTCCTCATCCAACTAGATAGTCCACTGAAAGGCAACTCAGATGCCAAGGGGTATGAACAGGGAGCTATCACTTGTGAGAGAGTGGACTGAAATTGGGTGGGCAAATATAACACATTTTTTGGCTGAAATGAGCTAATAGTCAACCTCTTTCTAGTGTTCTCTCCTACTTTTCCCTGCAGAGCAAGAGAGGAATGAGTAGGAACGAGGACCCTGTTAGGGTAAAAATTCCCACAAGCAACATGGCCTTGAAACAGCAACACAACACTAGATAGCCTGCTGGGAGCAGACGTTTTTTCGTCTATTTTTTTGGCAGGTGAAAAGAGAACCAAAAAAAGTGTCTGTTCCCCACAGGCTAGAGACTAGATGAAATGGCAACAAGTGACCTTAAGATGAGTAAAACACTGACAAGGACATGGACTACTCCTCAAAATGTGAAACGACCATATTTACATTCAGACAGAAGGGACAATGCCACCCCCCCCCCCCCCTTTCTCCTTAGAGGTCCTGAAAGAGGTGAGAGTAGGAAGAACCCTGGAAAGGAGGTTGGATAATAGTTTAAAAACTATGCTGCCCAACACCAGGACCTAATTTTTTCAGTAGCATCCCTTCCCCAATAAACCTTATTAGGGCTTTATAATGCTTATTACTCATTCAAAATAATTATTTCCCCGATTCTGAGTGGCTAAAAGCACACGCATAATACACCATAACCAGTTACTGGTGACCAAATTTGGAAGAATGGCAATGACGTCAAAAATGCAGCGTTCTTGCAGGTTAATGCACCGTTAACCGAGAAGACCTGGGGTTGAGTTGTTTTGGTTGTGAAAACAAAAAATGGCAGACATTTCACTCGTTTCAAGAGTAAGAACTAGGCGAAATTATAGCTAAAAGCATGCCAAGAACAGCAAGAACACAACTCGAAGGGCAACATCTGCTATTTGGAGAATATTTGCAGAGCTGAACAACCCTAAACATGCCCTATCGAAGGTGAACTTAACATCGATGGAGGTAAGCATGTTTTCACTTTGTTTTCAAACTAGGAATTATTTTGAATGAATAATAAAACAATTATTGAATACAGCTTTTGTATCACATGAAGAATTATGGAGATCTCAGAGGGTGTTATCTGTCAAGGCCATAACACCCTCCTCGATCTCCATAATTCTTGATAAGATACTCAGCCTCATTCATTAATAATTATTGTTAACTATTTCACCATGAAAAAGATGACAAAGCCCTGGCAAGCTAGATGAAAACATCACAGCAAGTGACTTGAGTTCCAATAGGTGTTGTTCATTTCAGGGTTTCTGTACTGGTATTCTAGGGCAAAATTCAAAGCTGATAAACTTACGTTTTTCAAGATATTGTAAGTTTACTTCAATGGCAAAAACAGGGCAAGGCTAAATTCTCATGTGGGCCAAATCAGTAAACCAGGGACCAACTTATACACCTCAAAAACTTTTAGCAGCGCATTTCATAAAAGCGTGGTTAAAAAACTCTGCTCTTCTTTCCATGCTGAATTTGTCCCAGGACAGAATTACTTCAGGTGTGTTGTAGGACCCATCGTCAGTTTGGTGTTTCAAGATCGCTGTGTATCAATATTCCACCCTCCACTTACCAAGGTCCATAAAACATTATAAAATGCGTGGACGAGCCGAACACTCTGTCTTCGAAATCCACATCTGTGAGTGAAATCACATTGTCGCTAAGGCTTGGAGAAATAGTGGATAAAATAACAAAAACAACCGCGATTTCTCCTGCAGCCATGTTTTCCACAAGGCCACGTTTAGTTTTGTTGGGAATCCGCGGGCCCCAACTGTATCTGGAATGTGGGCTCCAATATTGGTGAACTGGGTTGTTTACCATTTATTACAAATTCCCGGAAATTCCAGTTGGGATGTAAATGGTAAACGATTTTTTGGTTCGTCCCACTGGAAAATTCCCGAAACAAATGGAAATTGACCGACCGACCGACCGACCGACCGACCGACCGTCCGTCCGCACCACAGGTAAACCAATGCAAAATTTCGGGTAGGCTGTGAGCGCATAGTTTTTGGCGCGAAAACAAAGGGCCGCCCGCGTTTCGTGAAGCATAAACAACTGAAAACTTCAGCGAGGTCAACTCAGAAGAAAAAGAAATTTTTCGTATCGGTTGAGCACCCCGCAATTCCGCAGTTCTTGATATCTTATTGATTATGTCCTCTAGTTTGGAGTACAGAGATAGAGAAAGACAGAGAAAACGAGAAAGTAGGCGGCAAGCAAGCCAAGCTCAACGGGAGAGGGAGCGGCAGAGAGCTAGAGAAAGGAGACGAAACTGCTCTGATGAGCAGCGGGAGAGGGAGCAAGAGAGAAACAGAGAAAGGAGGCGCAATTTTACTGACGAGCAACGGGAGAGGGAGCAAGAAAGAAACAGAGAAAGGAGGCGCAATTTTACTGACGAGCTACGGGAGAGGGAGCAAGAAAGGGGGGGACTGGGACTGGTAACATGGGAGAGTAAACGTGTTTCGCCGAGCTCCCTGAATCGCCGTGGAAAATTTATAGTTTTTTAATGCTGGGCAAACGCAAAAACCGGTCAAAAGCTTCCAAAGATTCTTTGCCATCTCCAGATGAAAAAAAATCGAAAGACGAGGGAAAGGCACACTCAACTGCATCGGAGACTGACGAAGTGTTCGAAGCTTTAGAAATGGCGGAAGGTGTAGGGTCGAAGCTTGAAGCTGTACTTAAGAAGTTAGAAAAGCTTGATACTATTGAAAGCCGCTTGAGTCAGATGCACACAACACTAGCAAGTATTGAAGAAAATGTAAGCAGGCTGGACTCGGATGTCGAAGATCTCAAAACAAAGTCCAAACAGCTTGGCTCAACAGTCAATGAATTGAAAGAAAGCATCGAATTTAATGAGGAGGACATATCAGACTTAAAACTTGAAAACCAAAAGTTACAACAGGATGTCTGCGAGCTCCAGAAACAACTTCTTTACATGGAGACTTACTCTAGGAGGGAAAATGTAAAATTTGTGGGGCTGCTAGAAGAGCAAGTTGACAACATGAATGGTGGTGACGAAGATCACAATGGCGCGCAAGCAAAAATAGAAGATACAAGAGGGATTATCTATAAATTTCTCGAACATCAACTAAAGATTCCAAATGCGCGACAAAAAATTGAATTCCAAAGGCTTCACCGCTTAGGAAAATCGAAAAATGGAAGCTCGTGTCCGATTATTGCATGTTTTTTGTGTTATGCAGATAAGGAACTAGTGATGGATCAGGCCTGGAAACATCTGAAGGACACAGAATTCCACGTCTACGATGACATCCCAAATTTGCTGTACAACTCGAGGAAAGGACAAATGAAGAAGTTGCAGAAAGCCAGGGAAAAAGGCTTTACCACCTACTTTAGTAAAGCTCAGCCCAACAAACTGTTTGCCAATGGAAAGTACATTGCCCCTGGTGAACCAATAAAGTGATATCCTTTTCAATGATAAGTTTTTCTCCACGAATGCTAAATAATCTCTTTGCAACAACTTTTCCATCTATTTTTTTTTTCAACTTTTATGTATAACGATGTCAGGGAGTTCTATATATAGGAACATCGATCAGGCTATTACCAAAGGTGACGGAACCCAAAAGGATTTCTTACTGTAATATGTGTCCGTATCTTGGTTTATGTTCTTCTGTGTGTTATTGTCCATCCTTTTCATGTACCTTGTACAATTTGCAAATATCTAGGCCTAGTAGTTACAATACTAAATTACATAGCTGCTCCCCTAACACTCTCAACAAAGGATTTCCTTTCACACCTTTTAATCATGTAATCTGATATGGTAATTTGCTCCCTAAACGTCAAAGGTTTGTCAAACAAACTAAACAGAGAGAAACGTTTTTATGGTTAAAGAAAAAAAGTTCTGTATTTACTTTTTGCCAGAGGTGCATACAGTGTAGCACAAATGAGACAGAATCTTATTGGCATTCTGAATGGGGATATTCAACTAT
>CALNXK010000401.1:45000-150000 GCA_942486035.1 Porites lobata
TCAGGACGTTTCTAGGCGGATAATCAGTAATCGTGCGTGGTGCGTGTGTGTGCGTGTGTGGGTGTGCGCGTGAGTATGCAAAAACTACTTAAGTAACTTTCGCTACTCTGTATTATATATCTGGACTGTTAAGTAATTACTGTATAGTAGCAATGTATATCATGTATCTATATGCTTTATATGTAAGTAATGTAAATAAGTGACGCAAATAAATTAATTAATTAATTTAAAAAAAATAAAAAAAAAAAAGAAAGAAGCACAGAGAGAAGGCGCAGTTTTACTGACGAGCAACGGGAGAGGGAGCAAGAAAGAAACAGAGAAAGGAGGCGCAATTTTACTGACGAGCAACGGGAGAGGGAGCAAGAAAGAAGCACAGAAAGAAGGCGCAATTTTACTGACGAGCAACGGGAGAGGGAGCAAGAAAGAAGCAGAGAAAGGAGGCGAAAGTTCTCTGAAGAGCAACTGGATAATGAGCGAGAAAGAGTAAGAGAAAATAGACGCCGAACTAGCGACGAGCGGCGAAGAAGGGAGCGAGAAACAGCAAGGGAAAACAGGCGTCGTATAAGCTTAAGCTTAAACGAAGACGAACGGGAAGGAGGAGAAGGTGAGTGACTTTCTTCAAATTTTTTATGTATCGAATGCAAGGCGTTTTGGCTTTTCTAAAAGAGGTTGGCTGTTGTTTTGTTTGTTTAACCAATCCGAGCTTACGTCACTTGTCACGCAGTGTCGAGTTTCCGGTGAGGGTAAAAGGCGGAATGAGTTTGTGGAATGGCATGTGGCATGGCTTGCGGAATGACATAATTATGCGGAATGTAATATATGCAGAATGACTCAAAGAAATAAATTAAAGTAAAAATTGCGCCCTTTTTGGCACCAATCAATGCACAAGCAGCCGGTTGTTTAATGTTGCGGGCTAAACGGCTATGTAGCAAACTTGGCTCGATTACGATGACAATCAAAAAGCCAGGAAGGACTTCTTGATCACATCTCTCACGGTCGATTACGTTTTTTGTACAGACAAAAAAATTCTACTTTCGTTTATTAGTCGGGCTGCATGGCAGCACAGATACTACATCACGAAAGCCGCCTGGCATTGATGTCACGGATGGCAGAAAAGATGTTTTGGAAGGTCACGCTCCCTTCTGCAAAAGCTGTTCGCTCGATTAACTCCCACAGGTTTTTAATTACCTTTATTCGTATTTGTATTTGAAGCCTCGTGAGAAGTGTTTCTTTTTGAACGGTGGGTTGCGTGATCGCGGCATAATATTCAGAGATAAAAATAATGTATCCTTGACTCCTGAGGATATGGATTACAATAATTCGTCACGGCGGTTTAGGCCATTAGGTTCAAGAGTCATGGCCCTATCTATCAAATCTCTAGCCTTTCGAACTGAGTCATGTGAAGAATGAATTTTCTGGAGTGGGATTAACTGTATGTCACTATGAAAATGGTTCGCGAGAGAGAAAGTGTTCAGAAACAGTAGTGGGTATGGATTTAATGTTAGTTTTGTCAACTGCATGTCTGTGTTCGTTGAATCGGTCCTTCAGGCTTCGCTTAGTTTCACCCGTATATTGCAAATTACAACGGTAACACAGTTGAACAATGTAGATCACTTTTGTAGTGTTACAAGTTATGTGTGAAGTAATGGAGCGTGTTTCACCTGTAGCGTAAAAAGTATAACTTGTAAGGCGCAGCCTCGTTCCCAGGGTCCTCTCTCTTTCCGTCGTCCGCCATTACGATTCGATTACGAAGTTCATTGAGGGGAGAAAAAACTGAAAAACTCATCAGCTAGAACTGCTAAAAGACTGTTTAAACTTGATATGTTTTCCTACTTTCACAGCGCTCACTGGAAAAGAAACGTGAGTAAAGAACCGTTTCATTTTATTTTAGAAACGACTTACGACGACTCATCCAGTATTTTGTGTATCATCGATGTATTAGATAGGTGTGCTTCAATTTTCCTTGTTTCCGCTGTTTTATTAGACGCTTGCTCGTTATCAAACATAGCCATACACAAAAATACAAAGCAAAAAAATTTAAGCACAAAGTATACCGCAGACCTTTTTTCCTGTATTTAACTGTAGATTGTAGAAAACCTGTAGATTCGAAACCTTCCAATCGCTAAACCATGTAAATCTGAAGTGTTTGAAAAAAGCCCCTGAGACCAGAATATTTTTTTAGATTTTCTGATTCAGCGCTACATTTGGAGGCTAAATCGTCAGACCTTGAGTTGACTGCCCAAACCGTGAGTCTCACTGTCGAACCGGGAGGGTTGGAAGGTCTGATATTGTATTCAAAGGAAGGATCTGGATGTAACTAATTTGAACTCCACCATTTTTAATTATTAACTCTGTGTACATTCAACTTCGAATCTTTTACTAATAAACTTTAAGTAACTCGTGCTAAATATATCATCATCGGCCTCGTTATAAGAGCCTGTGAAGTGTTCCTTTGCCTTCAACTCACTGTTTTCCCAAACTCGGTGGCTTTTTTTGGTTTTCCTCGTTTTGTACGATTGGTCAGTATCACAGGTTCTTGTATACAGAGGTTGGATTTCTCAGTAACTCAACAACAATAACTTAACAAACATGAACTGTAACAGCACTTAGACCCCGGGGGAAGGGGGCACTTCCATATAACACTGATGGGGCAAGCTCAATGGTAATTATGACATAGTACAAACCTGGATTTTCAACCTCTAACAGGCACAAGCATTAACTTTGTTCTTACACTGCCATCCTTTATAAAGACTAGAAAGAAATCTAACTGCTAAAGTTTGCTTGAAGTGTAAGTATTTTTATAAGTTAGTAACAACAACAACAACAACAAGCAAGCAGGCAAGAATGGATCGCTAATAGGTCATGAATCAGCAAGGGGATTTAGCCCTCTCAATAATAAAATACAAAGGCTTGTAATATGGAAATTTCACAAGGTATATCTGTGTTTCACCTTAAGTTTGAAGCCTTACCAAATTGCAATATGAACAATGAAGTTTTAATGCTTAACATGTGTTGCTCATCATGTAATTTTTTAAAAAAGAAAAAAAACAAAAATTTGTCCATCCTCCTGCTTGTTCTCTGCATTAGTGATATTACAGACAGTGCTAATGCCTTAAATCTTTCAAGTTTGAAAAAGGGGAAAAAAGCAGCAAGTGAACGAGAACGAGATTCGTTTTAAAGGTTACCAATATAAAATGAAAATACATTGCCAATGGGCCACAATTGACAAAGAAATAATTATTCTACAAACGTTTCAGTTCTCGTTTTTTTTTCTGTGAAATGGTTCAAGAATCAGAAGAAATGTTAGTCACTAAAAGATATAAAAAAGGCGGTGTGATGCTGGCATCACTTTTAATGCTTTTTCTTACTAAAGCCCCACCTTAAAGGTCCACTTCAAAGATGACAAGAAAGAATGTTTGGGGTGACATGTTTCATACTTTTTAAGAAAAATATAATTGGATTGTTCATACATTGTGATGGATATTAGATGTTATAGTGGTGAAGTAAATGTTGTTCTCTACTTCTCAAAAATATTTTCTGAAATGTTGATGGTACCATTGGTTTGTAAGTTCTTCTAAGTGTATAAAGTATACATAATGAAGGTACAATGTAATCTCATCACTGATTTACCATGTATGAACAGTCCATGTTACATTTAAAAATGGGCATGCATGTTAAGTAATTATCTACTGCAGTTGCAACAGTTATTATAGTACTCCACCCCCACCTCCTACCCGTCAACCTCTCTTTTTACAAAGTAAAATGAATGTCACGTTTGCTTTCTAACCTAGTAGGAGCAGATACGAAAGGGGGGAAAGAAAGGGTTATAATTTTTGGTTACCACTGTCCAATCCCCAGAATTGAAACTACCTGTAGCACCAGAACCAAACCTTAAAATCAATTTTTAGGAATTTATGGCAAAAATACGTCCAGCTCTAGAACTAGCTGAAGCTTATGTTGCTCACTCAGAGCATTCTGCACCCCTCCTATATCTATCATAGAGGGTTTGAAGTAGGGGTGTCTGTTCAATACACATGCCTTCCTGGCATGGTAATAGTGAGCCCTCTCTTTACTTGCAGTGTACTTAATGGGCTCAAAGGGATTACCAGTGGGGTATTGATACCTCTCCATATGCTGAAGTACCAAGTTCTGTGGCTGACCAGATCTCTTGTCAATTGGCCCACCACAACCAGCACACTTCCTAATGTTGCCATGTTGGAACTGCAAAATAAATGGGTTGCTATTGTGATATGGTAGCACGTTGTTTGGGGTATCAAGATGTTGTGGGACTCTGTTGTATCCCTGGAAAGGAACTGACTGCCTGGCTGTTGCTGGTTGCATGGTGATGGCTGCAGACTGCATCCATGTACCTTGAGAGGGCAATGCTGGCACTGGCTGCCTGACTCTTGCTGGTTGAGATGCTGCCATATGCATGGCTGAAAGTGCTTGGATGCATCCATCAGAGCGGATAGTTGTCATGGGCATGGCTGACACCATTGATTGTACTGGCGCTGGTTGGATGGCGATGGTTGCAGACTGCATACATGAACCTGTTAGTGTAGAGGGCAATGGGGGCATTGACTGACTGGGTGTTGCTGGTTGAGATACTGCTGTATGCATTGCTGAAACGGCTTGGATGCTTCGATCAGACTGAACTCCTGTAGTTGTCATGGGCATTGCTGACACCATAGATTGTACAGATGCGGCCTGCATCATTTCTGATGTTGGTTGTGCTGGAGAACAACTTGTGCTTGCAGTAACAGTGTGGGAACTGGAGCATGGAACTTGGCAGCGATCAACGAAGTCCGTGGGTATTGCCTTCTGGCCATGCTTTGACTTTTGTTTCCTCGGAGCTCTCTCCCCCTTTTTTCCCCTTCCATTGGGCATACCTTGGTTAGCAGCTTGTGAGAAATTAGCTTTGTCCCTGTTTTTCTTGTACCATGCTAAAAATTTCCAAAGTATGGCCTTTCTTTCAGCAACAGCCACCGTGTGAGAGCAAATTGAAAGTCGATCATATTGTGGGCAGCCACGGCATCTTACCTCTCCACTTGCAAGTGGGGTGACTACATGTGGCTTGGCTGGATCTTGAGCACTTGCAACTGCAAACCCTGATTGGTAACCGGGACAAGCCACAATAGAGGCATCAGTAGAGCTTAAGAGGTCCTCTGCTTTGCTCCAGATATGTTGCAGCTCCTCATATGGCACAGCACTGCTAATTCCACTTTCCCTGGCTGATACTGAAATGCCTTGACTCTCAACAGCTGCTGGAAGGACACTGTAGTGGCCTTGTTGACGACATGCGTCACTTAAACTGGCCTGTTAAAATGACAGTAAAAATAGAACAAATAAACGACAAGAAGCACCAACGGCCGACAGAACACGTTGGCTACTTTGATGATGGAAATCGGAAGAAGAAGCAACAAGTTTGAATAACGTTGTAAACAAAAAATGTACCATAAGATCTGAATGAAAACGTAGTTATGAGGTGTTCTCATAAAGGCCCAATGGTTTCACGTCATATGTCAGTCATGTGAACGCTATATTTCGGTGAATTTTTCACAAGTTTCTTTATAGCTTTACGCAGAATTTGTTTGCGTGCAAAAGTATGTAATTTAGTTTCATTTGTTCATTGTTGGTAGGAATTAACCGAATTGATTGTGTGACTGACAAATGGGAAGTTGCAAAAAGCTACATTTTCTTGAATGAAAAACGCACTCTCTTGTCCTCAATTAAGTCCCCAGAACGCTGAAAATCTTATTTAGGGCTTTGAAATTTCAAAATTTTCTGAGGAAAAAATTTATCTTCAAATGTTTTTTTTTTTATCTCGTGATCTCTTTGACTTTGGGTTAGGGGTCCAGGGTTCGCACAGTCTTGAAAAGTCCTTGAATTTTCTTCAACCTTGAATGTAGTGGCCTCGAAAGTGTTTTTTGATGCTTTTTGGTTGTCCAAGACAGAATATAAATCATAGCTCAGAGAATGTAAAGGTTATTTACACAGAGTGCTTAATATTTTATGCAATAATTAACTATCAATTTAAAAGAAGTGAACTGAAAAGTGTAGAGAAGCTGGTGAAGCAAACTGTTCAAGCCTTAAAGCCTTATTACAATAGACTGGAAATGTGCATTTTGTACAATCTGTGTAATTATATTCCTAGTGTTAGTGGTCCTTGAAAATCTAATATGGTTCTTGAAAAGTCCTTGAAAGGTGGTTGCAATTTTTTGTATGAAATAACCCTGGGGTCTTCTGGGTAGCATTACAATTTAACTTCATATGCACACCCAGGACAACATTATGGATATGGACAATACCTATACGCAGGCATGAATAAGAACAGTATCTGTATAAGTATGAAAATGGAATGTAGTTACCTTGTTAAAACGTTTAACAGCAGCCAAACGTTGTTCCTTAGACATACTTTTAAATACTGCTGTTTCTACTTCAAGGTGTTTGAATTCTGGGATTATCTTGTAAGGGCCTACCCCAAAGATAGCATCTTCTACATCCATCTGACGCTGTGCCACCAGTGCTCTCATCTCTCTGGTAGCCTCGCTCATGCTGAGCTGTCTTTTGCCCGAGGACTCCTTACACCACTTTTGATACACCTTGTTCATAGACTCATTGCCATTGTTATAGTAGAAATCAGGTGGTGATCCAAGTTGACATTGTTCTCTCAAAGGACGCAACATGCTGTCTTTAATGACCTTCACCGAATTGCGCCTAAACCATTCTCCAAACTCCAAACCCATAGGATCGGCCTCAGCCCATTTATGCTGGAGGTGACCGAGTTTCTCATCAAAGTCAACAGTATTGCTTGCATCAGCAAGTCCAAAATACTTCGTACTGCCCTCTTGTACTCCAAAGATGTCTACAAGTATTTCCCTTCTCATCTTCGCTGGGATACCAATGCGCACCATTGCTGACTCTATGTTGTCTTCTAAATGCTTCTTGCATCTCATCTGCATTGCAAATACGAATTGATCAGAGAATGCTTTTGCTACATTGTACTCTCCATCTGTTCCAAACGACATCAACCCTGACAGGTTTGGATTTAAGTTCACCATAGTAGATGTGAGAAGCTTGTATGAGGCCTCCAGTTTTCTCATGTGGAACAGGATAGGACCAATCATAACTGGATGCTTTCCTGTCACCTTGTCAACAACCATGAGATGCCTGTAGGTAGTTAGGGTGTAGCAAAACTTGCCAACGTTAAATGATGGGTCCACCCCTAAAACAGTGAACTGATGGGGATTACAGCAGAACCGTTCTGTGTCTACAAGTTGTTGTTGTGTGGCACACACAACCTCTGGTTCTGGAGCACAACGAACCTCTCTGACAAATGCGGTGTTCAAGTCACCTTGCTGCTCTTTACATTGGAGCAGAACAGCAAATAGAGGATCACTGTGGTCTTGACAATCACTGCAATTACTCTCCTTGAACTGATGAGATTGATTACCAGACATTTTCCGGAAGTTTTTGGCTTGCATTGGGTCCCTTGGCGCAGCTGCTATGGATGGCAAATCATAGGTTCTTCCAATAGTTGCTTTGGTTTGGTTGTACGCACGTTTTGGCTGCATTGTTGTCGCTGCTACCCGCAGTTTGTCTTTTGTGCTTTGACGTGTTCTTCGAAAAGGCATCCTGTTTTTCTTGGCATTTCCGTGAGGCGCAGGTTTCACTTCATGTTTGTCACCATCAAACCAGTACTGCACCATGACATGTTTAAATATCTGTCCATGAACATCTATATGAATCAAAACATTTTTGTTTCAGTACTGTTCCATCGGATGCTGTCTTACAAGTAGAACTGATACTGAATGGTAACATATTATTTTAGAAAGAAACAAATGAAAAAAAAAAAAAACAAAACAAAATTATACTTTAAACACATCTCCTAAAAATTTAATATAAAATATGACTAGACCAATACTAAATTTATACTTTGTTCTGAGCTGAGGCCTGGGACATAAAACGTTAAGAAACAACTCAAGGTTCAGGTATAAATACATATATCCTTAGAGACCCATCCACCTAGCATATAACCTTATACATGGAGCACAATACCTCTAATGATGTCAGTGAATGAATTTAGGTTTGTTGGCTATTAATAGAACATGGAAAGCATAGTACCTAAAATACAATCAATTCGTTTTTTGAAATCTGGGGAGCTCTTATTGTAGTAGTACTTTCTCTTCAGCACGATATGTCCACTCTTTTTCCTCTCATAATCTTCTTTTGTAGTTCTTAAGATGGAGCTCCTATGAACAAACAAACAGTTACATGTAGACTACAGTGCACATGTAATATAGTGGTTTCCTGTCAGTACATTTGCTGTGCCTGTCATTCACCTTGTGGGTCTTGTGACCTTTTCAGCCAACCACTGGCTGATATGGGACACGAACGATTTCCAGAGGACATGTATCATTAAAGTATATGGTTAAGTCTAAGAAATTCCCAGCAAATTGAAAGAAATTGAAAGAGTTTAGGGTATAATATTAATTGCAAAACCTTTCCCTTGGTTAGAATATTAGTCCATATAACCCATGCTTGGGTTACTCCAAACATATCCTTTTCTTCTTTATTCACCCAATTCTACATCTCATTGGAAAGGGCAGTGTTAACAGTTCACATTGCCAGATACATATATTCACTCACCCATAGACACGAAAAAAGTCAGAGGCTACTTTATTAGCCCTCCAAACTCCAAGGTCATCAGATTTCAGATCTTCCTCATTTTCCAATGATGTATTATCAACCAGAAATACTACATCATCTTGAATGTTGGTTGGCACTGTAGAACAGATAACATCATTTTTGTCTGTAAAGAGAAGGTGCTCTGCAATAGCCATAGCTGTTAAGGTGTTCCCTTTCCATCCACTTTTAAAAATAGGCAGGGCTTCATTTCCATCATAATACTCTATTTCCTCATCACTGTCTTCAGATAATGAAGAAGTACTATCTGTATTAACATGTTTTGTGTCCTCTGAAGTCATGCTTATTGACTGGATAGCTAGACTTTCTTCATCACTGGATGAGCAACACAGATCAATAACATCACACTCTTGTGTCAGAGATATGCTTTTTACGCTATAAGATAAAAGAATGAAAGAGACACGTAAGTGAAGGACAATCTACATTGGGATGGAAAATGCTTGATTTTCATTCTTTTGTTAAACTGTTTTGCCTAAGCTAGGGGGAAATCTCCACCCCACCTCAACCCCTCTTATTATTAAGTAATTTGAAATTAAAAAAATGGGGTGATTGTTTACCCTCAAGGTCTGTATAGTGTTTTGCAGTAATTTACTGTGCAATCATTAAGTGACAGATTTTTTACTAAGAATAAAATCCTTTTCTGGATACACAAACATACGCTAAATAATTGAATAAAAATAGAGATCACCTTTCAGTTGTTTATTGTAGGTAATACTAAATGTCTGACAAAACTATACCCTCACGTTCCTAACTGAATAAAAATAAAGTTGAACTATACATTGTAGAAACAAAAAAAATCCTCAATGATCTCCAAAACATTCTGCCACTCACCTTAAATTTAATTCTTGAGTTCTTTCTTTTTTTGGTTGTCTTTCAAGGCTTGTTGAGGGCTTCTACTCCAAACAAAAGAGCATGTTACTAATAATTATAGTAAAATGATTTTTGAGCACATAGGGTGTTTGTTATTATGATTTGCATACTATTTTAAGAAATGCACTGCACCAGACATGACAATAATAGTAATCATCATCATATGATGCTAATAAATGATTAAAACAATTTATAACTGTCAGTTCATTTACTGGTAGTGGCCAACAAGGAAGTCACCTAAATAAGTCACATAAAAATAATAAGTAGTGAAAAGTAAGAAAGGCCAAGATTGTACTAAACATTTTGGAATTATTCTTAAAGCTGCAAACAGTTTCAGTTGTTTCTGATGTCTAATTAAAGGAACCTCAGTCAATTACCTTTAATAAAAAATGAGAAGAAAAAATGGCCTCACCCGTACCAAAATTAACGCTCTAGCCAGAAGGTAAATTAGGCCATAATTTTCAGCCAAACCCGGACGGAAATAAACCAAAATAGGGCCTTAAAAAGTTCAACCAAAGATGAACCAAAACGAGCCTCACTGAAACGTAAATATTTGAGCCACAAAATAAACCAAAATAGAACCCAAATCCTAACTACACTACAGTGATGCAAAAACTGGGCCAAAATTGGGCCCAAATTATGCTGTCATTTTGGCTGAACGGTAACACGATAATGACCGCTGTCTGCACGCTGCACATTTCTGTAATCCGGTTCGAGCTAAATTAGGCCACATTTGGGCCAAAATTACGCTGTAATTGAGGCTGAGATCCAACCATTTTTTGGTCAAGATTTCACTCAACAGTAACTCGACACCGGCAAACTCGAGATTGCGTGCCAAATGTACATTTTCAAGGTAGATAAATAGATAAGCAAGCTAAAGTTAGTATTAAATAATTGACAAACGTTTGTATGAAAATCGCTACAAATGAAACATCAACTGGATTTTTAATGCAGTATAGCAAATTTAAATACATTGCTACCAGAATTTTTCTACAAAAAAATATTACAGCAAAGAACGAAACCGGGTCACGCGTCGTTTTGAATGTATAAATCACGAATTCACATCACGTACAAAGTCCACTTGCTACAGACTGTTCGTGCATTTCTTCAAAAATTACAAAGAGATTTTCTGAATATTATTCCTTCACATAGATGAGCACCAGCACTGCGACGATCACAAATTCCACGCATCAATACCTTTTACTCTCACAAGCTCGATAACTTCTTTGACACGCGACCCGTACTAATACCAAAAACAAAGTGATACTATTTTATACGGAGCTATTTCCTCTCAGGATTTCTGTTATTTAGTTCTTCCTGTGTTGCCCACAACCAGCAAATACAGCCGTGTGCTTTAGGAAATTGTTCCAGAACAATATTTAACTGGTTTGTTAGGCAGGTTTTAAGCCCTATATCATAGAGATAAACATGTTTCCAAGAAGACTTCTGCGTTTTCAAACAGTCATGACCTGTTTACTGGCCGCTAAAAGAAAGGGCTACGAACGTTTAACATGATGCACGATCTATGAAGAAAAAACACTAACCTTAAATACAACTTAAAACACACAAGCTTATCTTTATCGGCAGTTTTAAAAATTATACTGACAAACCTTTGTCCTGCACATTTTCACTTCAGCTTCTTGCCTCGCTTCAAACGGTCCTAGTTGCAAGGCACAGCGACTTTTGGGACTTTTTGGGCACAATGCCGAGACTTTTGTCCGAACCAAAATAGATGCAGTAATGAAAACTAATTTTCAAACTTACAAATGTTAAGTTTCAATGTAACTTAGATCGGGAAAACGTTTACAGGAGAAGACACAAAGGTTTTTCTCTTACGATGAACCCCAAATGCCCGCCAAAATAAACTAACCAATCATCATGTGTCTCTAAGGCCACGTGAACATATCGAGACAGGGTTTTTGAGAAATCAAGAAACGCGATCACGCAAAAACAACGCATGGAAAGTTTCAAGTGGACCTGTCAGGTTTACTACGGTTAATAAGTAACGTAAAGACAATGTCACGAAAATTTTTCCATAGTAAAACCCTTTTTACTGTAGTAATTGTAGAGGCTTTTTAATATGGTACCACCACGATTCAAATACATCATATATAGCTATTTAAATCCAGCTTTAACTGGTCGGAAGTCTTCAGGGACAAAACATTCATTTATTGTATTTGGTTTCCTGCATGCACGGCGTGGATTTATCTATCGTCAGGTGCGTCAATTATGTTTGCAAATTTAATTGCAAATAAAATAGAAAGAGATTAGTCTTACTTGCAAGGTGAGGGAATCAACTTTGTAGGTACGTATTGTATCTGTAAATGTTTAGTTCAGTTGAGTTAAAAAACTAACCTGATATTTCTCGTTTTTGTTTGCAAAAATCTCTTGCGTTAGGTCTATTTAATTAAAGTTTTGCTAATATTTAATGTCTCCCTTACACCTTTTTCTCGTGGCTCCACATCGACTTCACTGTAATTCGCTGGTTCGACCGAACTGATCAACACCAAAATTACAGCCTCAGTCGGCTTCCAACATGAGCGACCTAATCTACGACTAAAAAAATTTTGCCTGCTTTAAGGTCGTAGAGCGTTCAAAATGAGAGCCTAAATAACAGCCCAAAGCGATTTTGGTTCACATTTGGGGTTTAACTGTCGACCAAATTTACAACCTAAAATATTTTGCCTGAATTTGGTCGCTTTTTGTTCATGGTGTTGGAATTAGAAACAAAAAAGGAAACAAAATTTTTTGGGCTCAAGCTGTTAGGTTCAGTTTTGGTTGATCTTTTGCTCTCTGTTTCCATTTAAGGCCTTATTAAGGCCCTATTGTGGCTCAGTCAGGCCATAAGATTTCGTACGGGCAGATCTATAATTACTCCATAAGGTTACCGGCATGACATACATGTATATTGAACATTAAACCTGTATAAGTGTAGCTGGAACAGGCCAGTACCTCTGATTTAATATAAATTGATGAAAGTTTTATTCAAAGTAAAGCAGAAAATAATGAAAACATGTCGGAAACTACCTGTATTTGTAAACCATATACACATACAGTCTTTAAATCCTTCGTACAGTATTCTAATATGCAAAACAGTATCAAAACTCGCAGTAATGCCTCCTGCTTGGGTTCCCTGTGCTTGAACTAAACATTTTCCCAAGGCATGGTTTGTACAACCTCAGACAAAAAATTTCCACGACTTTTCAAGGACAAATTACAGTTTTCAAGACTAAGATTTATTTATACAATCAGCATTCTTTTAACCCCCTTTGATCACCCTATTAGCTAAAACAGTTCATGGGGTCTTTTACATGTACAATAATTTCTTCTTCTTTGGCCATTGTTGATCACATTATTTTACACTACTTTCTGCGACAAGACTTTGCAAAATGATTAGGTATGAATTCCAATTGCATCTGAGGTACAGAAATAACATTTGAAATAGAGAAACAGAAGTAAAATATTTTATTGTTCAGGCACAATTTTTTTTACATTTCCCCTGATTTTTACAGGTTCTCACACTGAGGATGGGCAAAAGCAAAAAAATCTAATTTTACAGAAAAGGTATCTGTCATAGACAGGGTTGCGAATTTCAAGGACTTCTTAAGGCCTGGTAAAGAAATCAAGTACTTTTCAAAGACTAAACCAAATTCAACAACTTTTCAGGACAACTGTTATAAAATTCAATAACTTTTCAAGATTGTCACTGCTATTTCAGGGTGATTTACCACTAAACAAGCCTGACTCCTTTGATTATGGCTGTTTGTGATAGAATTAAAAAAGAAGTTCACTCAAATGTGACCTTATCTGCAAAATGTGTATTAGTGCCTGTTTAGGAAGATGTGAAAATAATACTATAATCTTAAATTTCAAAACAAACACAGAAATCAAGAAAAATTGAGGCCTATTTAATCAAAAATCATCTAATTACCTAAACAAATCTTCAACATTGAGTGCAAATTTAACTTACGGTATCTAACAAAAATCGGAAAACCTAAAAATGTAAATTTTGCAGTAAAAGGTCCAGAAAAGAACATTTTTAACTTACCGCCAGTTCTGTCTTGATGTACACCACATCTTCATTTCTTTGCCTAAACATGTGAAATAATGACAGATATTAGTGGTGTACCTATATAAGGAACCAGCCAGGGAGGTAGTGTACCTCCTCCCTCCCTTCTATCAAAATAATTATAAGATCCATAACATATCACTTTGCACCATTCCTTCCATCCCCACAAGTAAGTATTGGGAATAATGCTAGTGTCTATTATTACTATCATTAGCATCATTATTGGTCATTGGGGGCACTTGTTTAAAAAGAAAATGGTTTGTGTATCATATAGCCTGTTTATCAGAGAAAAAGGACGACTTGGTTTTTAGTGGGTGTTCATACAACTCACCCAAAACATGAACACCTCTGGGGGAGGGGCAGAGAAGGGATGTTATTATTTTCATAACTTCAGGCAATGCATTCTGCTGCTACCTGCCTTGCCATCTTTCAAAATAAACTGTCCGACAGATTCCTGGCAGACCATAGCTTGATCACTGATGCTGCCCATACCAGGTGTTGTAACAACCATGGCAAACAAGCAATGCCTCTTCCCATGTAAGGCATATACATAAGTGATATATATGTGTAAAGGTTTCTGTAGAATGTTGCATGTACGTGCCAAGTAATCTGAACAGCTGAACCCAAATAAAAGAGTACAGATAATCCCCTTTTGCAGTTCAGAAATAACAGAAATAAAGAAAAGGGCTACTTACTTCTTTTTTACAGGAGAAGTACTGGGACTCCTGTTGGAAAAAACAATACATACAATCAGTGCCAAACATTCCATGCATCCCCTCACTTTAGATTATTCCTCGGGTGTTCCAATTGTATTATAATTACATCATCACTGACAGCTATCCCGCGTAGGCTTAATTATGTACTCCTGTAGTTTGCTTTTCTCTGGATAACATGAAAACAATAGCGAATCCACTGAACACTGATTATTTGAAAGTGCTTGAGAGCTTAGCTTTTCATTGGCACTAAAATAAACTACAAAAAAGGTCGTATAAAAGAGACTTTAAAAAGCACTTGAAGGACTGACATTTGGAAGAATGCGAGTTAGTTCGAGGATAAACTTAACACATGTAAGTGACGGCAACTAGTGGCTAGAGAGGCTCAGGCTGCTAGACATTCAGTAGAAACCTCAGGCCTTTAGATTCACATAATCTCCAGCAGGCTGAATAAGCCATTTTACGAGCAGAATTTATCCAAGCCTAGCCCACGTGGACTGATCAAGCGATCAAGAACTTTCCGATCTTAAATTGCAAGCTAGCCACCTTTACAAACATTTCCAATAATGTGGCTAAACTATAAGCCATTCTCACCTGTCAAACGGACTTTTTAACAGTAGTTTTTCTTCGTCTGAAATAAAATGAGGTAATGTGTGTCAGATTAATTTTCACATTATTTTGACTGTATTAGAATGGTGGACAGAAAGCCCAGAAAGAGAGAAAACTGAGAAAATATTGTCGAAAACACCAAAAATGAATTAAGTCTTACATACACAAGCAATATATGCTGTCAGTACTGATTAATTACTTAGCATTGAAGAAATAAGGCGAGAGAAATACAGTAAAGCTCACCGCTACTCGAAGTCTCCTCCATGATCAACGTGCGGAGCGTTCCTTGTTGGTTTGAGCCAGCAGTAATAAACGGACCAGCAAAGCGGTTGCTCCTTCAAATTGGCGGCAAAAAAGGGGCGGCGACCACGAACATGCTTTTCTGTTTATTTATTTCTTTGAGTCATTCTGCATATATTACATTCCGCATAATTATGTCATTCCGCAAGCCATGCCACATGCCATTCCGCAAACTCATTCCGTCTTTTACCCTCACCGTCGAGTTTCAGAGAAAATGAACATGAATTCGGCGGATCATTTTTCTCCTGTGGTTTGCTGCGGTGAAGCTGTTTTGACCTGTGTTCAAGTTCGATAAGATAAAGAGAAAGGAATTTAAAAAAGACATAATGCTCATCGATGTATTCATTATCCAATCTTTTTGGTGCGGAAAACCCGAGGTAATCTTAAAATTGTGCAACTGATGTAATTTCAGCACGAATTTACATTTGCTTAACCATAATCTGCCTTTTTGTTCTGTCCGATGCGACCGTGCCTTGAATCGCTGAATGAATGAAAACTCCTATCTTGAATTTTATTTGTCATGTAAGCTTTTAAAATTTGGCGCGACTCTGGCCTTCGTGACAGGAGAAAATTATTTATTGTTAGAGGATCCCGTGAAAGCGTTGTATTGTATTCTCAAAAGTGTAAAGTTGGGGTATCACTGTTGCATTCTTGTGCCCGGCGGACACTGTAGATTGAGACTGAAAATGTTTTGCCCTGGTTTTCCCAATGCTTGTTGAAAGAGCTCATTTGATGCAGATTGTTCGGGTTCATGCATGCCCGTTGTATTCTTTGTTCAGGGTAAACAGAATTTAAAGGAGCAATTTGGATGGCTAATCTGCCTCATGTAATTGAAATAACTTTTGTTTTATAAGTATTTAGGCTTTTCCCTGTTGTAGATATCTATCTTCTTATGTTTTATGTAGCTGGGACCGGTCAAAATACAGTAGAAACTCGCTGGTAAGAATCTGCATTTTCCCATAGCCTGAACAGGTTCTTAAAAAAATATAGATATTGGATATTTTTTCTAAAGTAACATAGGTTCTTATTTTCTGAAGGAAAAAGTATTGTAGGTAAGAGTACTCTTAATCTTCAATGGGATGTTGTCTACCAAAGAGATTCTTATTTTTTCAAGTGAAAAGAGGGTTTTCTTATAGATTTAAGATAATATGAATGTCTTACAAATTAAATATAATTCGGCTAAACAGGTTGTGAGGGGGCCTAACTGGCAAAATATAGCCTAACAGCTGGTTCTCAGTCACAGGTTAATACTGTATTGAAAACATTGCACTTTGCAGTAAACAGGAAAATTAAGACAAAAAATGTCCCCATAAATGCTCAAAAACTCCTTGTATTGCAAGATGGGAAAATACTGAATTTTAGTCCAAACATAATCATGTTATTACCCATTTTTGAGTGCAGTTATCAAGTTATGAAAGCAACAGTTCTTTAAAAGACAATGAGCTAGACCATGTAAAAGTAGTTATTTCAATTTTCAGGTACTTAATGTTGCCAGCTATTTAAATCTAGACCAGACATAGTACATTGACCGGACATAATTTTAAGCCTTGACAGTCTGTATTCTTAATTTCCTTGTGGATCAATTGCTTTTAACTCTAACAGTACCTATTAACTTGATTAAGAGCCAAGTATTTCATTCATTGGAGGGTACAGTGTAAATAAATTTCCAGTGATACTGTCAGTCTCAGGTTGTATACATTTTATTTGATTTCCCGCAAGAGTTAAAGCAGAAGTCACAACTTCTGGCTCTGAGTATTGTTCCGACGTTTGTTTTCTTTGGACAATAGGTTTATGCATAAGTAATGTTAATGGGGCGAGGGAAAATCCTTCCTCAACTAAAGGTTTTTAAAATCTTCTCTTCTTAGCCTTGGAAGAAGATGAAAGTGAGGTCCTCCAAGTTGAATGTAGGATGGAATGCTCTCTTGTAGGTGAACAAGAGCAAAGACATTCAGCAGGTATATACTGATATAGTTGATTATGGTAGATGGTATTTATTTTGAAAGTTAATAATATTATTACAGGAATAAAGTTTGAACTGCATTGCCTTAGAGCACCAGGGCAGTTTTTAATTAACACAGTGCAAAAACAAGGAAACACAAATGCACAAAGCAAAATAATGCAAATTTCTCAGATAATGAAAAACCGTGATTGGCTAATAAACGTTAATTGAAATATGGATCAGAACCAATCAAGTGCATACATCGGGAAGCATGCATAGTTAATTTTATCCTTTTTCTTTTGTAGTTAACACTTTTTTTCCTTACATTTTATTTTATTAATGCACTTGATTATTTTTATTTATTTATTCATTGTGGGTTGTGTTTTATTTTATTGTTGTTACCAAGATTTTAAAATATACACCTATTTCAATTAAGGTTGCTCCCGTGACCCATGTTTCATAGCCTGCAGGGCACCATGGTAAACCCTTTGGTAGTGGGAAGTTCAGTCTTGTTCACGTTCATTGAAATAATGGAGACAATTTGTGAGAAGGCATTCAAGAGAGCTTTCAAGTCAAATGGCTGTTAAAAATCTTAAGTATGAGCGAGCTGAAGAACTTCATTTTTAAGATTTTTAAAATCTTACAGTAAGAAATTAGAAGTCTCTTTTAACAACATCAAACGGATAGGGTTTTACCGCCTGATTAAGCTGCGCTTTTGCCTGGGCCAGAATTCAATAAAGCATATTTCAATAAAGCAAGTCAACGCTATATTCTTTTTTTATTCAGTTTTCCAAAAAGTTGCCTCAAGAATAGATGAACGCATAATGTTAAGTTATTTATTGTAATTAAACAAATGCCTTGAATCTGTTTTTTTTTTAACTCAAAAAATTCCCATGTACACAGGCCGAGCAAACTTGTTGAAAATTTGCAACATTTGCATATTACCACAGAGAAAAACCTAACCTCAAATCACTTTCTTAAATTAAAAGGCATAGGATTCAGTGTTTTGAAATACATTTTCTTAACGTTCTGCAACATAACATAGAAGTTTCAGCAGCCTTTGCTATCTGGGTTTCTAGGCTCGTTGCGGGTACATAATTTACTAGACTTTCCACAATAATGGGCTGTGGAGCTATGAAACATGGATCATGCATCATGCATCATTCTTCTCTGAAGCAACCTTAATTGAAATAGGTGTATACAAAGGTGTGTGTGTGTGTGTGTGCCAATTGGTTTTTTTTTTGAGGGACTCAAAAGAGCAGCTATATAATTCATTAATGACGAGGCCTTTTCTCATGTATTTCAAGCATTGCTGTTGTGCTTAATATGACAAGACATCATGACTGTATAGTTAATCCTGCTGACTGGTTTGTGGGGGTTTTTGTTTTGTTGGCATTTGATTGTACATATTATGGAAAAACGTACCTTTAAGTTTGTATTACTTTGATTTACACACAGTTAAAAATACATTGAATTCATATAGAGATAATTATTTTTCCTAATAATAATTGATGATTAATAATTGATTGGTTTGGTCACTCTGAGTATTTGATGACTCATTTATGAAATCTCAGTCAATATCACCACTTAGAAAATGATTGTCAAGCCCTGTTGTATTATCTTAAGTTTGGAAAGTATATGGTGTATTTTCTTTTGAAATCTGGTTTTGAGAACATTTCAAAAGATACAGCATTGTAATAATAATAATGCTTGTACAGTCACACAAGCAGTTCTTAAAGGTGCAAAAAAACTCAGTTTTACAGTTTGACCTATTTGGGCAGGCTGTAGCTTGCATTTATTAGCCCAAGAGTCACAGCTTTTTTTATTATGCTTCACCAGTTCCTGCACGTGAAAACCCCCAAAAAATCACTTATCCCTCAAGCAAGATAAAAAATACAATCCACCAGCCCCATACCTTATATTAATTGTGTAGTTGGTAAATACAAATAATTCATTCACTAGGAGAAGAGTTGGAAAGGGACACTCCTGTAGTAGAAAATGGCCCAATTGAGGGAGCAAGCAATTCGCAGGGAATGCAGCAATCTCTTCCAGAAGAAAATAATTATAGCCAGTTAGAAGATGACCGTCTCATTGCTAGAGCAAGGGCAGTTGGTGTGGACTATGAGTTTGCAAAGCCTGGCGTAGTGGAAACAGAGGATGACAGGAGAAAAAGAAAGCGGCGAAACCAAAGACGAATATCAGAACAAGAGAAAAGGTTGCAAGAAGTTGTTGGAGATCTACCACCACCTCCACCAGCAGGTTCAAGTCAGCAAGAAGAGAGGGCGTACAGTGCTATTCGTGCATTTGAGGTGGAGCAGATGACTTACGCATTCCGTTTTTGTGAGGTCTGCAAGGAACGACGACTGGAGTGCAAAGGCACAAGAAACATGTGTACTTGCTGCAGGAGAGATAAGAAGGTACCAAAAGTGTGGTCAGGTGAGAATAACATAGATCCAATGGCTGTTCCTGAGATTTTGTCTGACATGTCAGATGCTGAGCAGATGCTGATAGCCAGGCTAGCACCCACCGTGCATGTACACTTACTGAAGCATGGAGGTATCGCTTCAAAGGGGCATTGCATTGCATTCCCACAGGCTGTGCAAGAACCGGCAACTATTCTTCCACGACTACCGGCAGAGGTGGATATCATACGCGTGAGAAGACAAGGAAAAGATTATACCCATAAGGACTTCAGGGTTAGAAGACACCGTGTTGAGCGAGCCCTTCATTGGTTGAAGGACAACAATCCTGCTTATCGTAATGTTGTTATTGATGGGGCTCGCATAGAGAATTTACCGGAAGATGGTGAGTTGCCGAATTTTAGGACTGTTGAGTTCTCTGAAACAGAACGCACAGACGACCGAGGCCCTGCACCACAACAATTGGATGCTGGGGATACAGACAGTACTGATGACTCAACAGTCTCTGGAATTATTCTGCCAGAGCCTGGAGTGAATGTGCAAGTACAAGTAGAAGCAGCCATAAATGAAGTTGTTTCTGAACCTCTGGAAGGTGAAGCTGGAGAAGCACAACGAAATGTGCAACGACCAGTGATCCCTTGGCCGACCACAGGCACAACACCAGCATCAGAGTTTACCACTCCCTACTTTTTTACGATGGCATTTCCTTGCTTGTTTCCTTATGGAAAGGGTGATTTCCACATAAACCGTCCGGTGACGTGTCCAACACTGCATAACTGGGCAGAGCACCTGCTGTGGTACCAAGACGGAAGGTTTGCGAAGCATAAAGTCTGGAAGTTTGTTGTCCACAATATGATCATGAGGAAGCGTGCCCTGGAACAGAGTCGGTTCTTTGTTGATCAGCAACTTGGTGACCCACAAATAACTGTTGCAGACCTGCAAGAGCGACTTGCGAGAGGCGACACTTTTACCGACAAGTTGTTGTATTTTGGTGCAAATCTACGTGGAACAGCTCAGTACTGGCACCAGAGACGTAGAGAGCTTCGTGCCCTGGTTGAGTTCATGGTCAATGAGAAGCATGGGTTGCCTTCATTTTTCATGACTGGAAGCTGTGCTGAGTTTTACTTTCCCCCACTAAGGAGACTATTGGAAGAGTACATCTTACAGACCACAGGCGAAGAAGTCAACCTTGCTGAAGATAGCAATGCCCGCTTCAAGGCAGTGCAAGAAAATACTCATGTAGTGGTGAGTTACTTTGACCTACGTACCCAGGCATACCACGAGAAGGTACTGAAGCCGGTATTTGGTGTCTCTGATTTTTGGTACCGCTATGAGTTTGCCAAGTCCCGTGGTCAAATTCATTGGCACCAACTCAGCTGGAGGGAAGACAGGCAACCACATCAGCTATTGCATGAAGCTCGTGAAGATGGTTGCGAAGAGGAAGAGTATGCAGCTAGACTTAGTCAGTGGGCAGATGAAACCTTTGCCATGACAGCATTACATCCAGCTGGCAATGATGAAGAAGGGCAGCCAAGAAAAGACCTCTGGTCACCACCTGAGGGAACAGCTGAGCCCATATCAGATGACAGGGATCCCTTGGTGAAGATGCTAATGCAAATAGCTGCAACACAAGAAGCAATACTGGAGGATCATTTGCTTTTAGTAAACAGGGTTGGACTCCAGAGTTGCTCTGATTACTGCTTGAGAACTCCTCGCCATCCGGAGCAAGGACTGCAGCCGAGAGAACGTGTATGTCGGATGGAGTTTGGAAGTGAGTTCCGCCCAGGGAAAAAAGTGCACAGTAATCCGGAAATTGTGGAAGATCATAACGGAGCTCCCCGCCTAGAGATGCCACGTGACCATCCACGTGTGGTTCAGCATTCTCGTTATCAGTTACAATCGTGGAGAGCAAATGGGGATGTAAGCTTAATTCTTTCCAATTCCCCTCCAGACAATCCTAGCACTGATGATATCATAGCCATAATTGACTATGTGTGTGGATATGCTTGCAAAGATAGTGAACCCACTGGTGCAACTGCTGATCTCTTTAAGGACATGGTGAATGCTGTTGATGCAACTGATGCAGACCAAGTGACAGGTAAGTCAATGTGTGCTAAGATGCTGATAAAGACCGTGGGAAGACGAGATATCAGTGGACCGGAGGCATCCTTTGAGCTGAGTGGCCTAGCACTTTGGCGATGTAGCCGTCCATTTACCTATTTGTCCATGTCGGGGTCAAGGAGACTTGAACGTGATGGTGAAACTGCAACTCGCAGCACCCCACTAGATAAGTACCTTGCACGACCACGAGATGAGCACTGTTCTTGGTACCACTTTGCATCGAGGAACGGTAATGTCCCTGTTGTAAGTGGTGGTTCTACACACGCAACATGGCCACTGAATGAGGACTACTGTAGGACTATGCTCCTGCTACACTGGCCAAGTTGGTTTGACATCCAAGAAGTGAAGGGGGATGCCGAATCTTGGATTGATCGCTTTAAGGACTTTTTTGCAAGTGATGACTGTCCAGCATTTGTGAAGGCCCAAGTTGCTAAGGCACAGCGTTATGCAGACCACCCACAAGAACCAGTCTTTGAAGAGGATGAGGAAGATGAGACTGTCGAAGCAGAAGAACAACCAGACTGGGTGGATGTATATGCAGGGCAGAACCAAATATATGAGGGTGTAGAGAGGGACTTTGATTATGATGATGGTGGGGAGGACTATGACTGGAGCAGTACCCGCATCATTTTTCCTGAAGGAGAAGACCCAACAAAATGGCTTCAAGAACGTATTAAAGCAGATGATGAACAGGAGACAGAAAGTGGAAACCTTGATTTACCTCAGGTGTGTCCATTATCTCTAAATGAAAATCAGAAAGCCATAGTGAGTCTAGTTTTGCACACCCTGTACAATTTTGTTGAAAACACTGAATATTACCATCCACTGCGGCTTGTTGTCTCTGGGACTGCTGGCACAGGAAAGTCGTATGTCATCAAGTGTCTCCAGAGGCTAGTGCGGCAAGTTTTTGAAGCCAATGATGCAATACAGGTGATAACTCCAACAGGGAATGCTGCCTATCTCGTTCACGGCAGTACAGCTCACAGTTTTCTTGGAGTACCAACAGGTGGAAGGTCTTGCAATGAGTTGACTGTACCTACAGGTCCCTTACTAGAGAAAATTCAGAAAAAGTGTGAAAATCTGAAAGTTCTGGTTGGTGATGAACGATCAATGTTTGGACGCACAACAATGGGCTGGATGGAACAGCATGCACGTTATGCAATCAACAAAGGAGCCAATGCAGATGAGTTATGGGGAGGGATTCCTGTGGCGGTGTTTATGGGAGATGATGTTCAGCTTCCTCCTGTGTGTGACACCCCCGTGTACATCTCAGATTGTCGTAGTGCACCATCTAACCACGGTCGCTTGGTTTGGACAATGTTTGATAGTGCTGTTGAGCTTACTCAGATTATACGGCAGAATGAATCTGAACAACAGCTGAGAGATGTGCTAATGTCACTAAGAAATTATACGACAACACCCCAGCAAATCCATTGGCTACAACAGTTTCAATGGCACAATCTCCGCATGTCGCATGGCCCAGAACTCCTTGCTAGGATGGATGAGCAAGGTCTGTACGTATTTCCCACGCACCGTCTTGAATGGCAGCGGAATAAAACAAAGCTGCTTGAGTGTAACAGACAGCCAAACCACCCAGTAGCAAAGATCAAGGCAGTTGACAATGGCAGACATGCAGTGAACGCCGACAGTAATAAGACGGGAGGATTGTTACCTCTACTGTATCTTTGCCGTGACAGCAAAGTCATGCTGGTAGTTAACTTGAAGGCTGATTGGGGTTTGTACAATGGGGCAGTAGGCACAGTCGTAGATATTGCGTACAAACATGGCCGCAGACCTACTGATGATCCTGCTCCTCTACCTGATGTAGTTTTGGTGAGGTTTCCAGGATATAGGGGGCCACCATACGTTAATGAAGATCCGACAGTTGTGCCAATTGTACCGGTAAGTCGTTCCACTGAATGCGCATGCCGATGCAAGCGTCTGCAGGTTCCATTGCGACTGGCATGGGGAACAACAATCCACAAATGCCAAGGGATGACTGTGGGCGCCGGAGAAGCATTCAGGTATGTAGTGGTTCACCCTGGGGAACATGGCTTTGAAGCCAGAAACCCAGGAGCTCTATTTGTGGCATTGTCAAGAGCCAAATCGGCAGGTGCGGAAGGAAGAGATCCTGATTTTGCTTTTCATGAAGATGTACTGATAAACAATGACAGATTCAGACCTGTGGACACTCCAACTACAAGAGCTAGAGCACTGGAGATTGAGAGACTGCATGTCTTAGCAACTCAGAGTCGGCAGAGAAGGGTGTTAGCACCAGCATATAGGGAGGAAACCTTTCTCAGACTCGTAGAGTGGGCTCAGTCTCAAGATCATCATTGAAACATGTGGTCTAAGTGTTGACAATTGGTTCACAGGTGAAAGCCTTAGCATGGTGGTGTCTTGTTTGCAGTCATATCAATAAGATAGCCCTAATGCCTATGATGTGATGAATTGTACATATCCGAGCACGGCCAATAACAGTGCAGTTATGCTGTAATCAGCCTGTGTGGCTGAGGGCCTTAGTGGCCATGCATAACAAATAAAAGTGCCGTTATGCTGTAATCTGCCTGTGTGGCTGAGGGCCTTTGTGGCCATGCATAACAAATAAAAGTGCCGTTATGCTGTAATTAGCCTCTGTGGCTGAGGGCCTTTGTGGCCATGCATAACAAATAAAAGTGGCATTGTGCTGTAATCAGCCTGTGTGGCTTGAGGGCCTTTGAAGCCATGCATAACAAATAACCGTGCCGTTATGCTTTAATCAGCCTGTGTGGCTGAGGGCCTTTGTGGCCATGCATAACAAATAAAAGTGCCGTTATGCTGTAATTAGCCTGTGTGGCTGAGGGCCTTTGGGGCCATGCATAACAAATGAACTGGCCGTTGCTGTAATAAACCTGTGTGGACAAGGGTCTACTATGTGGCCACGCCTAACAAATAAAAAGGCTCTTAAGTTGAGATTGGGATTAGGGCTTGTGTTGAAAGGGTTATTACGCCAAAAGCCAGTTTTCAGCAAAAAGTAAGTTCTTGGAATTATTTCATTTTAGCAATATTGTTTTGTTAAGTCTCCTTACTTTATTTAACTTACAGTAAAAACCTGCATGTTTGATGAACCTACTTTTTGAAATTCAGTGAACTCTCGCCTTGTGGACATCTTGCTGTAAGGAACACGCTGATAATATGGACGGCAGCTAACTACCAAGCAAAAATAAATCACAGACGTTTGACTGAAAGAAACTTCCGCTATTACGGACTATCACTAATGAAGACACTAACTCAAGCTCCTTATAGTGTCCACTTTAAAGGAAGTTGACTGTATGGCAAAATAGGTTCTTGTACTTTGGATAGTTATTGGCAATTAATATTGATGTATACTTAGTAAATTCTGGTTAAATTAGGTCCATTTTTCTCTATGAAAGATATAATATTATAGTCTTTACGCAGCAGAAAAATAAATACTGTTTTTGCTTCAGTTCTAAAATCCATTAGTGTATCTCTATAGTTTATCATAGTTATAAAAGAGCCTCCTTGATCTTTCTTGGTTTAAAATATGTAGGTTCTTGTATTATTGGTTATTAAAATGGTCATAGGTTTTTTAAGTAAACCACTACTTTTACATGCTGGTTTTTACTGTACATGTAGTTATCAAACTTCATGCTTTTTTCATTTCCTCAATTAAATGCTAATGGCATTTGTTTTCACAATTTCACTGCCAAAGGTAGGCAAAGTTCGGATATGCCATGTTACAGTTATGGGCTTAGTATCCTAGCCTTGAGTGAATGCAAAGCTGAGGTTGACCTTTTTTGATACAAACCTTCTTCCTTTTCTTATGGAAATTATGCTTAAAAATACTAGTTAGCATAAAAACAACATAATTTACATAATCAAGCAGGAAGGGTCGTATGAATACATTACAAGGTCAACTCCAACCTTGTTTTCACCTGTAATTGTAAAATGGACTATTAAATAAAATTCTAAGCTTCATTTTGTAAAATAGTGAAAGACATATTTTAAAATAGTACTACTTACAAAGAGCTTGCACTTGAATAGTCACACCATACAATGTAGAATTTGTCTTCAAAATCAAAAGGTAAATAATTATTAACTATCTTACAAGACTACATTGTTCACTTTGCAAGTGAAAAGGTTAATAGCATCAGGACAAAGTCCTTGATTGTATGTGCATTCTGTTGGCTCAGTATTTTTTAGAAAAAGCTTTTTTCCTTTTTCCTTAGTAGTAGTGTATTAGCTAGGTATGGTAAATTTAGATATAATCAACAAGTTATTGAAGTCAAACATGTGATGATAAAAAACTATAGAGATAATTGCATAGTTAGACTTAATTATAACATCTATTTCTTCAACAACCTCACATGAGCTTCTGGATAGACTGTGCTGAACTGCTGAATAGATTCCATAAACAATATTTCACATTCATTGTCCTCGACTGCTGATTCAGTGAACAACTGTCAGATATATTCTAAACCTTAACTGCTTATCCCCATGTAAACAGCTTCAATATAAAGTGAAGTCTATGCCTTTGTTCAAAGTGACCGGTGCCAATGGTATTACTGCAAAAGAGGCTGGTGCTCCAGGTACGTTGTCATCGTTACCAAGATTAATCAAGTATGTATGCTACTATAACAGTTCTTTTAATCATCAGCTTGGAAGCTAGCCAACAGATTTTCCGTGTTTACGACAGATTCAAAATTATTCAAGGAGCATATACATACTGAAAATCAAAACCTCCATTATAAACTGCATTGGTCTTTCCCCAAGACACCCGCAACCAAAACTGAAATTGTCAGGCAAATTGACCAGATGCTGTAGAAATTGGAGAATGACCATATGAATGGTTAGGTATAGTGAAAAACTTGCATCTATAACGGTCATGATCTTCTTCATATTCTGCAATTCCAGTATGTCTTGAATAACATATATACCAGATATAACTTTGTTGCGTGAATTCAACATGGATAAATTAATCTTTCCTTGCTGGAAATCAGTTTAGTTGATCATTGTCACTTTCCAAGTCATTATCAATGGCATTTCGTAAGGTTCGATTCTTGGAGTGGTATTGTTCGTGGATTTACAAAACGATCTTCAACCCTATGCAACTGACAAGTCAGCTGTTGAGTTTTATGATGATGGCACAGGTTTAAGCGAGTAATCATCTCTGGCTTCTGCCATTACTCTGGAGAGCACTTTATAGAGAGAACATCGCCAAGTAGTACAAGAATGTTATCATCCTTCAAAAGCAAAATGGTTATCAGTATCTCAAATACTGTCTCTGTCCTGTTCCCATTGTATCACAACATCATTGAAAAGCATGTTGATGCCTTTTAATCAGCAGAAAGATACCTTTGCAAAATTGAAATATTTTACAGCATTACTACAGCTCAAATAATGGGTGCTGTTCTATAACTTAAGGATTAAATCAATAACATGATATTAGAGCTGAGTTTCTTGCTGCTGACCATCTGAAAACATCAACTGAATAGCAACCGATGCAGACATTAGAAAGAAGCAATGTTGAAAAGGCTGAACTATTTATTACTAAAAACATACTGACAACATACCAACAACATTGTCTTAATATATACCAGAGAAGCAATGGGGATAACTCATTAATTGATGGTAATCCTCACAAGAAAAGCAGAGCTGCATACAAAATAGACAAAGGACCCACATAATCTTGTGTGTTAACCATACAAACAGGAGACAGATGGAGCATGCATAGCCTGCGGAATGGTATTCCAGTAGATATAACGAAAAAGGGGGTGTTCAGTCCCTTTTAAATAGACTTTAGTATTGTTAATCACATTTAGCCATTTATCACAGTTTTAATCTTTGTTGCATATGGTCATTGTAACTTTTTTTATTCCAATAGTAAACTGTACTTAGCCTAGTAACAATTTTATTCTCCTTTCCTGTCACAGAAATAATCTGCAATTTATTATAGATGGCCATAGACTTATCAGGGTTAACTGTTATGTTTTTAAAATAAAGTTTATTATTATTATTATTATTATTAATACAAGGTAGCCTTTTTATTTTTAGCCCAGCAACACGAGTGAAGGTGGTCCCTTCATGACACCTCCGCCTTCTTGAGCGGTTAATACGCGGCGAGTTCTGTTATGAGATCTTTAAAAATGCTGCGGGGGACTGGGAACCCTCATACATCCAGTATTTTACTGGGTAATGCTGTTAATACATGATAATTTATTTGATGAATGGGAAATGAAAAGACGCTACACTTGCCTTGAAGCTTCTTTGCTTTTATTCTTAGTGCTTAGAAATGTCATGTGTCAATATTGCTTTGTGTACCAGTTGAATACAAAAAATTTCCTTTAATTTATTTGTAAAAAGCAGGGTGCAAAGAAAATCATTTTTACAGCTTGCCATTCGTCATTTGAACTAGCCCAAAAGATTTTTGACAAGCAGAATTGATTTCACAGTTCTTCTGTTATTCAAATTCCTCAAAAAACATCAGTTGCCCATCGGGCAAGTTAAAAACAGAATTCACCAATCAGACACCCCTTTCTTTTCACACTGAAAAGGTGCAGCTAAACAATGATGAATGTGCCATCCTGTCATTTGTTTTGCTTGGGTGATTAAGAAAAAAGAGTGATAGGTCATAATCTTCTAAGAAACAGTTGAAAACATCTCGGTCTCTGACTGGCTTACATGTAGGCAAACAGCAACTTTCCATGTCACCAGATGAATTCATACTTGAAGTACACTTTAAAACTGGAAAAACTGATTGTTGTGAGAATTGAAGTTATAGTTAATTTAACCACCTGCTCGCTAAGGTTAGTGTATCATCAAAAATGGCTTTAAATTTCTTGCTTAAATCCACTTCCACCTCTCATGGGTGAGAGGGTTGGATTTCAGTTGAAAGAGGCATATATGTCTTCCTGGGCGTGTATCTCCTGCAAACCCATCAATGCTTCATAATTTCTGCAATGATAAAAAAAGGCCAATTGAGCATGAATAAATATGATGCCAAATAATTTGAAAAGCTTGCTGATTAACTTTTGAACAAAACTTCTATCTTAAGTCTTGGGAAAAGTTTTTAACAGCTTTTGTTCGAGTTGAAGAACCCCAAACTGAACTGATGTTATATTAAATGAAACTAGCCCCTGAACTACGGTAATTTCTAATACAAAACTGCGACATTTAAGTTCCAGTTCGTCCTGTATCATTTGTAGCCCAACCGGCCGGTATAAATAATATTAAGCTTAACTTATGAACTCTAACGACCTGAAAACTCAGCTAAACTCCACACGCAGTCATTTCGTTGTAAATTGTTGAAATGGCCGTCGCTACCTTGTTAATCATTTTGGTATTGCCAGGTATTGTGCGATAGCCTTGCGTGCATTAAATGACAATACCACTCACAAATGTTTAACGGCAGAAGCTAGAAATCCTGTGTCTAAAGATACACTCACAAATATTGTAAGAATATGTAATTGCTTATTTCTTGTTACCTGGATCGGAGGCAGCGCCGGGGGACACTGTTCTTCATATAACGAACGAATCAAGGTTCGGAAGATGTAAGTTGTCTCTCTTTGTTCCTTACGATCTTCAAGATAAGTCGTGAACACATTCTCAACTAGTTTTTTTGTTTTGTCTTTACCAGCAGCCCTGCGCCCTTTGAAAATTGGCAAACATATGTGACTTCGAATACAAGATGGCGGCTTACCTTTAATCCGATCGACTCCGGTAGACCTGGGCTCGATTTTGTGAGCCAATCGTAGGACACTATTTACCACGCCCCTGACCCGCCTCCGGTCTTACCTCCGGTCCCGCCTCCTTTGACTCGGCCCAGCTCATCGCAATTTTTTACAACAGCATTTTCTTTTGCTGTCTTTTGCCATTCGCCCGCTCGGAATTGACGCTGAAAATTTCTTTCATAGAATCAAAGTCAAAACGACTTCTGCAATGACTGATCAAACAATGTGAAAAAGGCTAAGGTATACAATATTTCGACTGGCCAATACCAGTCTTCATCAGGTTTATTTGGGAAAAACATGAAGAATATACAGAATATATACTACTGTAAAATAATAAACGGAAGTCACAAATGTACATGGAAAGGATTACATAATGAATACAGTTCGTTGCGTTTTTTAATTTCCAGACGCCCAATGGTTTTAGCTTTCTGAATGAGGGGAGCCTCGCGTGCTTTCCTAAGACAATCGCGTTCATATCTAAGTGTTTCAATTGTGATAAGTAACATATAGGCCCAGGAAACAGAGTGATCATGACCACTGCTGAGAAAGCGTTCTGAAACTGCGGTTTCGATGTAAACCGTGTTTTATTCTTGGTTTTCACAAGACGTCACTAAAATTCAAACTACAAAACTATCGATCCAACTGCGATTTTACTTTCATGATGTATTAGAGCAGCTGAAAACTAATGTTCATATAAATTTTCGCTTCAAAAGGGTTCTTTGCTTTTATGTTAGGGTACGCTTTCTCTAACCCGAATCTTGGCGATGGTCTTTGTATATTTACCTTCTTTCGTGTCCCAGATTCTTGACTTAAACTATTGCATGGTTTTGATTTTTATTTTGATCTATTTTGAATGGCGTGACACTGAAAACCAGCAATAGGGGCATGTGGTGCATTTACTGCTGCGCCAAAAAGAACTGGGAGTGGCCCGGTCATTGTTACAGTTATTAGTCTCTGGTAATTGGGCTCTAACAAAAGTATCGCTTAAATTGTTAGGATGGTGGTAAGCTACTATTGGAAGGTTTTCAAGATCATTTCTACATCGTTCTCACAAAAGTAGAGAACATGGGAATGTTCGTGAATAATGTACGCGACATTGGGCATTGTAGGGTTGTCATCATCATCATCATTATCATTATTATTATTATTATTACATTATTGTTGTAATGAGATCGGGAGCTCCGCTTTTAGCCCTGGCTAAATATATATATTACCGTGAATATGAAGAAGAACATGAAGAGGCCTTAATTTGATTGCAAGCTAAGTAGAATAAATTAAGACTGCTGTGTAACATTGTATTTCTGTCATCAGGGGCTTAAGTGTGGTGTTGCACATTCAAACTACAGTCAGCTCTCAGATGGAAACTATTGGGACTGGCACAAAATGTCTGTATTAATGGACAGGTGTAACTCTTATAGAGAGTAAAAGAAAATGACTGAAGAATAGTAGGGACCAACTCGATTTTCTGGAGGTGCCTTATCTTCTGATTGTACTACTGTGTAATATTTCTAGCATTATATCCTCCCTCTTAATATTATGTATAGTAGACAAGGAAACAGGAAAGTATTTTTTTAATCAAGTTTGATTAAGCCTGGCTGCAGGTAATAAATTTAACCAAGAATGAAATTGAATCATACTGGACATGAAGCTAGTGTACAAGTGTGCTTGGGTTGCTGGTCACACTAAAAAGTTTGTTTTTCAGTGGTTTAATAGCTGTTACAGGCCATTTGTATTTCATTTGTGCATAGTTCTGTATAATATTCTCGTTTGCAATATACTTTTGAATTTGTATATTATATAAATGTTTTATGTTTTACCTGTAATATATATACATAGCAATGTCTGGTTTCAATGTAAGACTTGTGAATGATTAGTTTCTTTTAAGTTCCTTAGTATGTCTTGCATGGGTAGTTTTCAGTGACCATTTCATTACAAAAAGCTGTTATTATCAAACAAGAATATTTGCTGGGCTACTTATTTGTGTTCTTGTGACCTCTTTGTTAGTTTTTCAAGGGAAGTGAATTATATTTTTTTCACATACTTATTCTTCATTGCAAAGTAGTATTAGTGTACAAGATAAAAAATGATAAAAAAGTGATTTTGTTATATTTTGAATTTACCTGGACTTTAGTTTTCACAATCTGTCCAACTGTAATGCTCAATATTGGAGATAGCTCAATAAGGTGTTTCAGAGATGCCAACCTTTGGAGACCTAAAATCGGGAGACTGTCTTTTTTCACTAACCCCCGAATTTCAACGAACCCCCGAAAAATTGACCCAGCTCCCAATGGGAATGACTTAGGGAAAGTTCATTTAATATGACAAGGGGAGGATGAAGATATTGAAACTTCGAGCTTGAAATTTTAGCAGCCCCCTCGCTAGCGGTTCAATTTTTTAGGAGCCCCCTCCTTGGTAGTCGAAAAAATTTCAGAGCCCCCCCCCTCCTTCAATTCCTTTGCTCCCCTGAAAAAAGATCGCTAGACTGTATTAAATATATTTACCGTTATTGTCTTCAATGGTTTATACTATGACAAACTTGAGATACAGTTGTGATACAATTTTCTAAAGCATTTTTAGGATGAACAAGAGTGTAATAATTACTGAGACTACATTTGTTATATCTGTAAACCACGTGATATAGCTGAGTTGCACAGGTCATTAAATTGTTGAGTTGAAAACCATCCGATCTGTATGATGATGTCATGTGTTGGTTTTGAAGTATACAAATTTTCGGAGCCCCCCCTCCTAGCGCAACAATTTTTTCAGAGCCCTCCCTTCGGGTGTCTAAAAATTTTCGGAGCCCCCCTCAATATCTTCATCCCCCCTTGTCATATTAAATGAACTTTCCCTTAGGACATTATATGACGTCTTCATGATGCACACACTATCAAAATTCGAAAGCTAGAAATAATTTTTGTCAATGACTAAATACGTGCAAAAATGCCCCAGAAACCGTACTGCGAATAAGAAAAATTCAAGTTTTGAGCTAAAAATGGGCTAAATCTCAAACTAAAAGTCTGTTTTATTTTTTTGCAAAGTATTCAATATTTATAGTGGACGTAAAAAGCAGGAGATTTATGTACCAACGGGGGAGAGCGGGAGACGAGGCAAAAAAACGTAAGTCTCCCGCCAAAAGCGGGAGAGTTGACATCACTGGTGTTTAGAGAAGAATACTGATGTACACCAGCAAATCCAAACTTTAATAGTGAAAACACAGGTAGCCCAGGCTCTGTGATAGTACCACAGTACGGTTCCAGTAAAATTACAGTGTTTGTATGGGGTCAAAATATCATCCTAAAATTTCTAGGAAATACTAAATAAAGATCAATGAAACTTACTCTGCAGTTAATTGTTGTTGTCCTTATTGCTCCAACGAAGTTTCGTGATGATTTGCAGTAATTTGTTCAAATTCACTCTATCTACAATAATAATATACAAGGTAGGAAACACGAGGTGCCATTTTCGACGACATGCTCTCATTCAACACAACTTTTTCCACGAAATTCGAACTCCAACGGAAAATAAACATGCCAGGATCGTAGAAATAGGATAGCAGCACATATAGAAACCAATGAAGCTTTCCCAGATAGAGAAACGAATCCCACAGACTTGGACAAACTCGAAGAATATAATCCAAACACACCGAGAATACGCTCGCCGAAGCAGCCGGGCCAGATCAACGCGCGGCCAAGAAAATGAAGCCTGGGCACTGTACAAAAAAATTCCATCCCGGGAGTCCTGGGGTGACCTTTCTAGGGACCGATACATCATTTGCCCAAAGCCACCCTCCCCTGCTGGAAAAATACTTGATAGAAGGCAATTGTTCTTCCTAGCCAATCACTATGGCCTTTTATAAAGAGATTATTTTCCTCTCGAACTATATTCAGCTCCTGGCGCTGGTCCTCAGAAAGTTTATCAAACATCAGTAGGGCAAGGTTATAAGGGCAAAGGAAAGAACAACGAAGGACGATTTACAAAACTTAAAACGAGCAAAAGATATAAGTGAATTTTGGCTCTTACCGAGGCATTTGTACAACAGGACCACATTCAAAGAGAGGTGTATCACGATGATTCACATATTTAACCGATAGAGCGTTCACTTGTATTGACAAGAAGTCGGCGTGTTATTGCTGCATTAATCGCTAAATATGTTAATCGCCCTAGTTCTTTGTTTACTAGTGCACGTGCCTTTCACATTCGTCTCAGTTATCGCAATTCATATTCTGTCGCAATTTTCTGTATAATTTTTGACATTAGTTTGTAAGCTTCACCGTTTATTTACGATAGTTTCGCTCGAGAGTTCACAGCAACAGTATCTCAGTCATCATCTACCTTTTGTTCAACCTTGTTTTTAGCCCGCCTTGTAAGCATTTCGCGTTGTTATTTCATTAGTTTCATTACTGTTATTTGCATTCCTTAGTAAAAGAAATGGGACGCCTTGTAACTCCGCAGACTCTCCTGATTATATTACTTTTTTTAGCGATTTAAATTCAGGCACGTGTGCGGGGTTTGCTCTGGCAAATGGTGATCGGCTAGGAAGAACAATTGCCTTCTATCAAGTATTTTTCCAGCAGGGGGAGGGTGGCTTTGGGCAAATGATGTATCGGTCCCTAAAAAGGTCACCGCAGGACTCCCGGGATGGAATTTTTTTGGTACAGTGCCCAGGCTTCATTTTCTTGGCCGCGCGTTGATCTGGCCCGGCTGCTTCGGCGAGCGTATTCTCGGTGTGTTTGGATTATATTCTTCGAGTTTGTCCAAGTCTGTGGGATTCGTTTCTCTATCTGGGAAAGCTTCATTGGTTTCTATATGTGCTGCTATCCTATTTCTACGATCCTGGCATGTTTATTTTCCGTTGGAGTTCGAATTTCGTGGAAAAAGTTGTGTTGAATGAGAGCATGTCGTCGAAAATGGCACCTCGTGTTTCCTACCTTGTATATTATTATTGTAGATAGAGTGAATTTGAACAAATTACTGCAAATCATCACGAAACTTCGTTGGAGCAATAAGGACAACAACAATTAACTGCAGAGTAAGTTTCATTGATCTTTATTTAGTATTTCCTAGAAATTTTAGGATGATATTTTGACCCCATACAAACACTGTAATTTTACTGGAACCGTACTGTGGTACTATCACAGAGCCTGGGCTACCTGTGGTGAAAACAGATCATCTGGCCTTGAAACTGGGCCTCAAAGAATAAATGCCATAGCAGATGATGAATTACACAACTTGATATTAAACTGAAGTAGAGAACCGATAATATTAGTCTAAAAATGATGTCAGTGCTATCATCTGAGTTGTGATGACATTTTCTTACCAAGTCACGAAATTTTAATACCGGTCACGGAGGTGGAGCTATATTCAATACAGATATTTGTTCGCGGGGGAAAAATTGAACAAAACAGAAAACGAACGTGAGAAAAAAATGATTTGTTCCTTCGCTATTGCTCGCAGTAGATGAATGCCACGGGATAATGGCTAACTTTCGCTAGATAATCTCTCTGACGGTCCAGTATAATGTCCGCCATCTTGTTTTGTCTCTTTGGTAGTACCCAGACCCTTGCATCACAGCTAGATCGCTCGACCCCGCTCGTTTCAATGCCCTAGCTTCGTACACGAATTTTCCTTCCTCTTCTTGAACTTGAATAAAATCCTTAAGAATTCAACTCCAGGAAGAGTCGCCTGCATTTGACATATTGAGCGGTCCAAATAGACGCGATTAAGTTTGAAAGAAGGCAAATTGATCTTTTTAGTTACGTTCAGTTCACTGCCGTCGTCGTTGCTTAGGGTCCCTAATAGCCTATGAGGCCGAATGGGCTATTAGGAAGAATTGTTTTAGTAAAATCCAACTAGTTTGTCAAAAATATCGAGATGAAACAACTTAAGGTAGCAAACCGCAATTCAGTCGCCATTGTTGGTTTTCAAAGCCGGCGCTTTTCGCTACTAGTGGGCTATATCAGAACGCAGCACTGATAATAGACCACTAGCTGAATTTTACTAAAGTCAAATATACTATTTTAAAAGGTGATCCTTTTCATAAGCCTTATTGGCTTCCACGGGTCCCCTTGCCACATCAATCTAAATTTTTTGTATGTTTTTAATTTAAATGTGGCAAAACAATAAGGAAATAAAATTTCATTAAAGAAGATACAATATGGAACTTACCAGTAAAACCAGTTAATAATTTGTGTATTTGTCGATACGCGAGTCCAGTCAAATTATAGGTGGTTTACATCAAACTAATTGCAACAGAACCTTTTTCAGCACCATTTAATTGTTTGAATGGCTACTTCACACCATCCCAAAAATCCGGCAAAATCCGTTTGGTGAAACATGAAAAAATATTTTCCTGAACTTTCACCACTGGGAACCCAATTTCAGCAAAAGAAAAAAAACACAAATGCAACATCAGTAGTGGTGTCTAAGGAGAATTATACCTTTTTGGTGGGGGAGTAAAAGTAGGGAGTAAAATTTAATAAATCGGTCATGAATAAAATGCGCGGGAAACTTGTTTAATATATTGATGCTAACCATGTTTAGGCAAGCACTAGTAATAACGTCACAACACCATAAGGTCCACTTGACAGTTTAGCAAGCCCGTTGTGCTTTGAACATAAAAGCCCACCACTTTTCGTCAAACCTTTTCGTAGCTTAATTTTGGAGGAAAAAAAATCGAACTAAAAGATTTAATAGAGGTTGTATATTTTCTTTGTTGCGGTGGCTTTCACCAACAAGCGGAGCGCCGTTAGGTCAGTTAATTATGCGAGTTAACAAGCCGTCATTTACATATAAACTGGCTGTACGGCTTTGACTTATTATTATAAAAACTCAAAACAATTAATAACTTAAAAAGGATCAATTAAAACACACGACTAATCAACGCACCCCCCCAAAAAAAAAAGATAACAGATACAGTTTCAAAAACTTTATTGATAACCAGTGACAAAAAGAGTAAAATACAGAGATTTGAGAGGTATGGAAATTAATCATCTTCTTCGCCCCATGGAGTACTTGTAAGGTCTAACTCGAAATTTCGAGCTCGTTTCCTCTGTTTGCCATGAACATTAATATGATCGTTCAAATAAATTACAAATTGAATACAACGCCTTTTGCGTTTCGGACCTTGTGATGGGGTTTCTACTGTGGGAGGAGGGGTCAGGAAAGCGGGATTTAAGGGTGGTGGTTGAGTAGAGCTTCCTTTTTCAGCTTTTTGTTTTAAATCAGGTGTTACGTAAAAGGGGTTAAGGGGAGGGGAGAATGCTACCGTTGCCGTCAAAGAATCTTGCGTTCTTGATGTTAAGTCCGGAAGAGCGCTGATTATTTCTTCCGGTCGTGTTCTTGTATTTAATTGTTCCTTAAAAGCCAGGTATCTGTTTTACAACTGAAAGTATATCGCTTAGCTTTTTTATCGTCCCGAAGATTGTTTCGAGAAAGCACGTCATCCATGTTGCCCTGTATCTCTTGCATAGCTGGAAGAAGTGGGACAGGTGAAAGATTATGCTGCTTTAGATATTTTAGAAGCTCTTGAGGAATATTTCTTCAACTCCTGCTTGGTTAAAGCCATTTTCACTGGGCAGGACGTTTGTTCGCAGTCGACAATCATCTTGGGTAGTAGTTTTCGGGTCAATCAGCAGATAACCAAAAAACTCTTTTTACATCAGCCGCTTCGTAGTGATTTAAAAAGAAATCAGTTTACCCTGGATACATTTGCTTGGCCAGAGTCAGGATTTGTGGGTTCTTGAATAATACTGAAGAATGACTGCTTAGGCTAATGCTGCGACTGCCTTTCCCCTGATGGAATAGATTCTGCACGATATAAATCACGCTTAGATTGCAATGATGAGAACCACGAGTAAAGAGGTTCATAATTCGCTTGTCTTTACTGGCGTCAATCATCTGATCATCAAACACGATCAAATTCCGTTTGTTCACATCAAGATAGGAATCCTGCTCCAAAACCGTAGGAAATCCCTTGAAGAATTCAATGTGTGGCATGGCCACTAGTATTTCTGTATGCGCAGACTGCCATTGTGAATAACACCAAATGATTCTCTCCGGGGGAAGGTAAATTGCCTCTGAAGTTTGCTGTAAGATCGAACCCTGGCCGTTTCTCCGGACCCGGTCATTCCGGCAATCAAACAGGTGAAAGGATGCTCGAAGCGAAACCGCTGACATTTTTTTGAAGGCATTGGAACTATTTGAAATGAGGTGCGACCAGCATTGCGGTGTTTAGACATCACGTGCTTTTGCATGCTATCCTTTCTACTAAACGATTTTTCGCAAACGGAACAGAACCAACTCATGTCAACTCCTTAGAAGAAGAATGTACACTGAGAAAAAGGTAGAATTTTGAGCATTTATAAAGGTTTACTTCACCACCACCACCAGATTTTCTATTGTTTTCTTCTACCACCACAACCACATTTCTGTTGTTTTCCTCCACCACCGCCACCACCACCACCAAATTTCTACTGTTTCCTCCGCCAACACCAACACCGCCACATTTCTATATTGTTTTTCTCCACCTCCGCCACCACCACCACATTTCCATCGTTTTCTTTCACCACCGCCACTACCACATTTCTGTTGTTTTCTTCCACCACCATTACCACATTTCTATCGTTTTCTTTCACCACCGCCACCACCACATTTCTATTGTTTTCTACCACCACCATCACCACTATCTATTATTTTTTTCTCCATTAACACCACAACCACCACATTTCTATCGTTTTCTTTCGCCACCGCCACTACCACATTTCTATTGTTTTCTTTCACCGCCGCCACCACCACCACCACCACATTTCAATTGTTTTTTTCTTTTTTTTCACGGCATTCACTGAAAAAACTGCAAACTACTATCATTGGTTTATTTTGTAGCAATGTTTCGTGAAGTAGAGAACAGACATGGTTTTCTCCAACTATTAGCTGTTTGTCCAGCTCATCAGCGCCACGGACCGCCACTGCACAACAACTCAAAGTATTAGCCCAAGTCTTATACAATATACTTAAGGAATACATTCCCATCCCCGAAGAAAATGAGCGGAAATTGTTGTCATATGAAGATGCCCTATTAAACCTTGCAGAAACAACGGTCCCTTACAAAACAAAGAAGCGAATCCCTGTACAAGAGGGTGGTGGTTTTATTCAAGACCTATTGGTCCCTGCTGTTATACAAGCTTAGGATTTTTAATGCTTTAAAAGAAAATACAGAGCTATATGTTACTCATTCGAAGCCTGCCTTCCACGTGTACTGATTTAAATGAAGAGAAAGATAAATTTCGCTGATGAAGAGCACGACAGTGAAAATGAAGAGAGTGGAAGTTCTGATGATGAAAGCGAGGATGCAGAACAAAGGATTAAAGATGTTTTGAGTAACCTTTCCAATGCTGTGTCTAAAGAGCGTGCTTCTGATTTGTTGCATAGCATGGCCACTTCCAGAGATATTCTATTCTGGACTCCCCCGCGGACAGTTACTTCGAAATAAACGCATAATTCCCGTGACAAACATCGCAGAGCTAGTTGAGTATGTACTTTTACGACACAACGATAACGTTACCACACCTCGTGCGCTGAAAACCTTTCTAGATGGACTTGCGGAGTTAGGAGTAGACAAGTGCGTAATCAAGAACAAAAAGGTCCTAACTGATTTGATAGAAAAAGAAAGAGGCTACCGAAATGGAGAACATACTTCCGAGGACGAGAGCAATTTAATGTAGAAAGTTCATCAGATAGAGAAGAAGAGGAGATAGCTTCATCGAATGGCAGTGAAGCTGAAGACACCCAAGAGAGCAACAACGACAATGAAAACGACAGTGAGGAAACAAAAAGTAATAGCCCTGAAACGTCCACCACCTGTCACTCTGAAAATCCATGTGAACATTGTGAGAATTCTAATGTGTACGGGACATTGATCATGAAATGCTCTAAATGCTCTTGGCACGATTCATACAAGATTTGTGCTATAATAATATGTTATCACCAGATCCCCGAGGAGAGAAATAACATGAAAGAGGGCTTTCTTCGTACCACGATTGTGGAGCAATAACACGTAAAAACGAGAGGACGTTGGAAACCACTTTTTATTCCCGCCTCTAAAGAGGAGAACGAAGAAGGTGATTAATTTCCATCCCTTTCAAATCTCTGTATTTTACTCAGTTTTGCCATTGGTTTTCAATAAAGTTTTTAAAACTGCATCTCGTGTCTGTGTTTTTTTAATTGGGAGCGTTTATTTGTCTTGTGTTTTAATTGATCCTTGTTAAGTTATTAATTGTTTTGCGGTTTTTATAATAATAAGTCAAGGCTGTAGAGCCAATTTGTATGCAAATAACGGCTTGTTAACTCGCATAATTAACTGACTAACGGCGCTTTGCTTTAATATTGGAATTGTTGGTGAAATCCAGGGTAACAAAAAAAATGTACAACCTCTATTAAATCTTTTAGTTCGATTTTTTTCCTCCAAAATTAAGCTTCGAAAAGGTTTGACGAAAAGTGGTGGGCTTTTATGTTCAAAGCGTAATGGGTTTGCTAAACTGTCAAATGGACCTTATGGTGTTGTGACGTCATTACTAGAACTTGCCTAAATATGGTTAATTCTCCTCAGACACCACTTCTAACATCGCTAATGTATTTTGGGTATTTTATTCTAAAAATTCGACTAAATGTGTTAGAAATAGCCCACTTTGACCCCAATTTTTATTTAGCCCGGGCTAAATGGCTTGTCAGAAAACTAGAACACAGGTCTGTCCGTAGAATTCAAAAAGGAACTTCAACACGTTAGGTAATTGCATCAAATTTGTAATCAAATACAGCAAGCAGCTTCCATAAAGAAAATGAATTAAACGGTTTAACTAAACAACTTTTAAACATGTTTAATGGATAATGAATATTGGAAATGTTGGTTTTTCAGGAGAGGGGAAAACCGGAGTACCCGGAGAAAAACCTCTCGGAGCAAGGGAGAGAACCAACAACAAACTCAACCCACATATGGCGTCGACGCCGGGATTTGAACCCGGGCCACATTGATGGGAGGCGAGCGCTCTCACCAATGCGCCATCCCTTTCTCCACCTCCCCCCCCGCCAACAAAAAAAAAACATACTTACCTCGATCAATGTAAAGTTCGCGTCTTTGTAACATTTGCCAGCCTCGGCCCCAACCGCCTCCACAGTTTCCCTTAGAAAGTGGGACGAGAAGGAATGATGTTGAACATTTGTCTGTTTCACGGCAGTTTCAGGGTATGAGGGGCATTTACGAGTTTATATAGCAAACATTTTAAAAAAAGCTGTTGACACCCGTTCACAAAGTAATTTTCAAGGAGTTACAATAACTCCTCAAGCAGCTTCCATAACGAAAATGAATTTTAAAAAGCGTGTTCAACTAAACAGCTTTTAAACATGTTTAATGAATAATGAATATTGAATAATGATTTGAAGGTAGCACATCCACAAAGTGGTTCTTCATCTACCTGATCCCTGATCGAACTGGAAGTTGGAAATGTTGGTTTTTGAGGAGAGGGGAAAACCGGAGTACCCGGAGAAAAACCTCTCGGAGCCGAAGGAAGGGAGCCAACAACACACTCAACTCACGTACGGCGTCGACGACGGGATTTGCCTTGGTGTAGCTACCTTAGTTTAAGCCTTGGTGTGAATGGGGCTTAAGTTAAGCATATATATATTTAAGACGACAATGTGAGCAGGGACAAAAAAAAAATCGACCTATAGTCTGACCTGCATTGTCTGCCGCAGGTTTTGACGTACTATTGTGTATACAGTAACGAACCAACATTACGTATTGTCGTTACCTCTGGAATCATATGGGATACTCTCTGATCGTCAGCACGCATTAGGAAATTGCGCAGCTGTATAGCAGCTTAACTGGCGGCACTATTATTATTAATTAGGCTCTGGCTTCTGACTCCCGGCTCTTTTTGCCAAACTGACGCTTTTGTGCTTGATGGGATTCCAGAGGTGTAGAACGAGAGAATTTCACATTAACCTAATGATACCATGTATAAACTCATTTCATGATTTTTTTCCCATTATTTTAGTGTCCCCAATTAGCTTTTATAAGCTAAAGACATCAACACTTAAATAAAGTTATGTTATGTTATGTTGTGATGCAATGTAATGTAATGTAATGTAAATGTCATATTATCCACTCCGGTCCCCTCAGGGCTTTTCATGGATAACTTATAACACTGGTTGGGGGACTTTGCAAGACTGCTTAAGGTGCAGTTTACAAGTAATGAAGAAATGAATAATGATGCTCCCATACATGAGTGTGAAAGTGAGATAGACCACTACAACGGGCACTACGTGCCCTACTCTTTAATACGAAGAGTGTGTGGAATCTTTAACGTCCCACAGATTTATTACATGTGCAAGGGCTTGTGAGACTGGGTCTACGGTTTATCGTCCTTATCCGAGAAGACTAGAAAGTCAAACTGTTTGCAGATGGTATTACAAAGGCAGCACTTTCTCTTCAGTTAATAAAGACCCTGAGTGTTAGTCCGGCCGGGGTTTGAACCTACGGCCTCCCACTCAGCAGACCGGCGCTTATCCCATTGAGCTAACCGGGCGGCGGTGAACAACGACCTGGTCAAGGGGGCTAATGTCAGGTTGGGGTAATTACTATAATCATATGATTATTATAACTGTCGAAATTTGCCAACTCAGATTGGAATCCCAACAACGCCTACTTGACACGATCTAGAAAAAGTTCACCAGCCCATTGCGCTTCGTCATCTGAATCTGCCTTCAGAAAGCATGTGAAAGTGAAATAAGACATTAATTCTGAAATTATTATATTGTTTGAGAAACATCAGGACAGCAAAATGTTTCAGTGGAGATATCAATTAGCTTACTTTTCCTGCCGTCAGCTTAGCATCCGCGCTTGACCTCGGTTTACATATTTCATTGCGTGACTCCCGAACATGACGTGGGCGCTATTAATCTAGTGTAGCCTATTAGTATATTGTAGCCTAATAAGCATGCGATCCGGGTATAGAAAAGTCCCGGGGGAAAAGTCACCATTCCTGTGCGCAGGTTTTCCTGTCATCGCCAAAGCAATATTTGCAATATTTGGGCAGCGCAACAGTCAAACTTTCGCCAACGCGAAACAAAAAACAAACGGCAAGTCAAATCTCTCATTGTCATTTTTATTGCGTCTTTTTGTGGGGGGTCCGTAGACCGGTCTGTAGCGTGGGAGGGGGGGGGGCGTGGACCGGGGGTCAGTGTTTTCGGGTCGCCCTCCAACATTGTGTTCGACAAATTACCTCCGTGAGAACAAAAAATTCTGTATGTTTGAATTCAAATAATTGAAAACGCACATAAATCGCAAACCTTAAAAAAATCCTGATAAATAAACGAATAATGAAGCAATTTCCAAATAACTCAATTTACCCTATCACGAGGCTACTTAATATCGTTTTTTCAATCTAGGAAATTTTGGTGAATTTCCGTCTTCGTCTTCTTGTATTGAGACTCAATATACAAAATGTAGTCGAGGATTTCTTGATTGATAGTGATATTAAAAGGAAAACGACCAAGTTCAGCTCTACAAGCTATATTAGAAGTCTTGTTTTTTAATACATTTATGCTTAAATCAACATATGACTAACCATCCAGAACAAGTAATAATGAAGGAGCTACAATTACGTTACATGTTCAACTGCTTGCGACATCTTCTTCCACTGGCTACAGAAATGCAGCTTTAGACATAAAAACAATGGAAAACCGTCTTAAAACAGCCATATCACTTCTTTGCTCGACGGCTCAGAAGACGTAAAAAATAAAAATAGCGCTGCCAACGCAGTCGTATTTCCAGAACTGCCCCTTCTCTCCAAGAAAAAAAGCAGACGCCAAAACAAATTTAAGTTTACAGGTTCTGCCGAATGCGTGAAAAGAATAGCCTCAGCTCTCCTATTAGGATGGAGACAACGGGAGAAAGCGCGCGAGATTCTGCACGAGCCGCAAGGCAGCAAGACTGAGCCCAACACAAAGCTACCGGTCTAGAAACGAAGTTTTTTCCGTAAGGTATGTCTAACTTCCGGAATTTGTTTACACATTTTCATTTTATCCTGCCCTGATAACTGCAACTTAAACGCTTCCTCACTGACTTTCTGGTTGACAGATGTTAAAATGTCGAGAAGGTGATCATTTGCCACACATTCATGGAAGACTTCAACGAGATTTCGAACAAAGTAGCTTCCTTGTTCCTCATGCCTGAAAGACACAAAATTATCCACTGTGGAAAACGCGTACAGAAAATCTGAATTCTTGGGTATTATGGTTGCCTTTTTGTTCACTGAGCCCCCGGGGGAAACAGCTTTATTTGCTTCGTTACTGTCATTGAGCTGTTTGTAAGCTGAAATATCGGGAGTATTCTGATCAGTGGTAACTAACATTCCCTCATCTTCCTCATCACCTCTACATGCTTGGATGAAAAAGAGCTTTGGCTTGCCGCCTAGAGTAGAGCACGAACTGAACATTTCATGAAGAGTGTCAATAAGAATCATTTTTCCGTCAGAACACATCACTTTACCACTCTCGCCATGGCTCATAAGCCACAGCACAAAACAATCATAAGAACTGTGATCTTGGCAGACAACGTCATCAATTTTGTTCGTCATGTCTTCTTTTGTAAGATTCTCTTCGGTTTGTACCATAAAACCGAGATCGGAAAACAACGCTTTAACCAGATCAACGTCTTTTTCGGACCCTTTGCGAGTTTTCTTCTTCCCATCATTAAACAACTTGTTATTAATGATCAGTGTCATTCCTCTTGGATTAGCTGTCATTTTGTACAAAGCGTTTGTTCCAGGGTGGTTACCAGGACTAGCAGCTGGGGAAAAAGAGGATAGATCTAATAAGTAAATTGTGATATTCCCGACCTGACTGTCAGGCCAAAAATACACTTATCAACAAAAAAATTATTTCCCATTAAATGTAGTCAGCATGGAAATAGGTCACTGGCAGGTCTCTGTACTGTGACAATGATAAAAGATTTTTAAAAGTTCTGAAAGTATTCCGTGACCTTTTCAAAAAAACTGGTGGATTGCGTTTGATATTCAGGTTATTAAGGTAAGTTTTCACAAGACTATTTCTGTACAACGACGATTTTTAGGGTAACAATGTTGGAAAACTGTTGTCATAATTCGAAACAATGTCGTGGCAGCATTGTCGCAATAATGTGTTGCACTGAAAAAAGTCTCTTCGAATCGCCGCGTGTAAGATCGCCTTCACAATGTAAAAGTTGACTGAAGGCTTGATGAATCGGGGGTGAAAGTAGCCTGCGAGAAAGCTCTCTAGGGCGCTGTGGCGGCGGGGCGGGAAAAGGAAGGAGAGCTTGCAACTAAGTCCCTGGAATTCTAATTCAAACTCCATTTCCCCTGTGGCTCCCCGTCCACTGAGCTGTCAGATTTCCACCAATCAGCGCAAAGCGGAAACGGTTGCGAAAGTAACCAAACATTGAAAAACACGTGCCAAGGGTGATGACGTCATTACTAATGTCATCTCCGCCAATCAGCATTTTCCATTGACTTTTTCGATGCAGATATTCAAATTCCAGAGACGTAGTTTCAAGCTCTCCTTCCTTTTCAAGCCCCACCGACAGAGCGCCCCAGAGATCGAGCCTGCTTGCAGGCTAGCGGTGAAAGAAGAATAATAAATATTCAAGAACCGGAATAACGAACAACACTGACTTTCACTGGGAATAATGAACTGTTTCGGAAAAAAAAAGTAGTTAGCCTGTTCCAGGCAAAGCACATCGAGAACAGTTGTGCGAGAACCGAGGGGGAGATGGGGAGAGAAGGATAAACAGAGCCTGTAAGCATTGTTTTCAGTACCACATTTTGGTATACCACCTCCTGTTATACCCTATGATTGGTCAATTTTGACAGTTTACGTCAATCAGTGTCAATAGGGGACTACCACCGTCACGAAAACGTCAGAAAACAACGTATAGATTTAATAAGCAAACAACAACTTTGCACGAGTATCACACTTTTTGAACATTTCTTCGCCCTTTTTGCACTACTACGACGTCAGTGAAATGCCTAATTCCGCTTTTTATGGAGAATGTAAACAATCACCGAAGAAAATTTTATTTGTTTGTCTAAACCTGGATATGGTACCTGGAAATTCAACTTTAGAATGGTTCGCCTACATCAATTTGAAGTGGAAGTGAATTTTAATCGCGATAATGCATCCGTCAATTCCAGATGTGCTCGGGAAAGTGTCCCTCACTTGCCTAAGGTTGGGGTAGGGGTGCACCTGGAATTGACTGATGCATAGAGACGCAAAGAACGCAAATTCACTGTTTAAGCGAAGTTGTTGTCGCTGCCGTCGCGTCGTTGCATCTTTAGGGACTTTAAGATCCGAGACGCGACGGCTGTAAGACGCGACAGGAAGTAAATTTTCAAAGAGGAGACATGTTGCGCATGCTCAATCCGTTGTCCTGGTGTCACCACGTCGAGTCGAGAACGTGGGTTTTGCGTGTTTGACGTTCTCTACAAAACGTGAGTATATTTGTTCCTGTGCTTAAATTAAATGATGGTATATTCCTCTAAACATGTAACATCAGCCTTCTAGGATCATTGGACGTAATTTCTGGCGACATTTTAGATCGCAGAGATGGAAGGATTTCAGATTATTTTTAAATTTCTTTCAGGTGTACGAAGCTTATAAAATGGCAGCGCCTTCGACTTCGACTTCGAGCGAGGCTTGCAAGTAAGTCACGAGCTAAAACTGCAAATAGTGAATGCAGGAGTCTTCTGCATACTCTTCTCGTCTCTTGTACCGTTGCAATTCTCGATTTATTGCGTTCATCTGCGGCTAAAAGCCAATTTTAAGCCTGTATTATTTAATTTAATTTTATTAAACTGTGAATGTTTTTATGCTTCTCTTTAGTTCAGTAATGTTTTGGACTCATGATCATGAAGCCATTCTATGCAGAGAAGTCGTCAATGTAAATCCCTACACAACTAAGAAAGGGTCAACACAAAGAAGTAGAATGTGGGAAAAAATAGCAGACAACTTGAACAAATTCACTGTGCCGAAATTCAGGGTTGATAAGCGATCAGTCCGAGACCACGTGGGAATCCTTGTTTACAAGCATAAGAAGAAACTTCTAGCGGAGGAAAAAGCAACTGGGATAACTCCTGATGAGCCAACGGAACTAGAAAACCTATTGGATATGATCATCGCGTTGGAGGAAAGTGGCGAAGCGGAATTACAGGAAACACAGAGAACAGCTAGCAAAAAACGTCAATACGATCGGGCTAAAGTGAAAGATGTTAGACTAAAAGCGATGGAGAAGCTGTCAGAGACGAAGAAAAGAGGTTCATCAGAGGATGAAAGCGATGACAAACCGAAGCGTCAACCAAGAAGTGGAGGTGATGCTATCGAGCAAAGCACCAACAAAGCATTTCTTGGACCAGTTCTTAAATGATGCCATGGCTATTTCTGCGAAAGAATCGCCGAAGAGCGGTTTGCAGCCGCGTCGTCTTGCATCGCGACAGAGATCTTAACTTTACTTTTCGCGCGCAAACGACGGCGTTCTACAGGTCCAGTCCTTTATCAGCCACCGCGTTCTAGAAGTCGTCGCGTCCCAGATCTTAAAGTCCCTTTTAAGTCCCTCGCACACGTAGAAGCAAAGACAAAACATAGCGTGCGCGTGAAACTCTCCTACACGGCACATTTTGACATTTTAATATTCCCTTCTCTCTTCCCGCCGTTTCGCTTGCTCGCTTTTTCACTCTTCGCCTTCTCACAGTCGTGGCATATTGCTCCTTAAGTGATCTCACCTTTTGCTGCAAACCATTTTTCCAGTCCAATAACCGTAGGTACACGGTCGCTTCTTGGACAATGGCTGAGTTGTCCTTTGTCGAGGATTTTTATAAGGCACAGGCAATCTTCGCAGTGACAGGAAACGGTAGCCTGTTTAGAACACTTCTTTTTCTCGTGCAGAGAGTCAGAACATGCAACACAAAAATCCCACTTCAAGTTGCTTAACCAAGGAAGCTCATTACTAAGGTTCTTTACCGCTTCTTCCAGAAACGTTCGCACTTCCCTTGCCTTGGCAACTAATGCTCCATCGTTGGCTGGCTTTGATGGCGTCAACAAGATCTTAATGAATCTCTTTTGGCACAAAAAAATCAAGTGATGAATAGAATCTTTATCTACGTAAAACCGAGAAGCCGAAAGAAACAATTTAGGTGGCTGGGTGAATCCATTCGTAGAACACCATCTGATGCATCGTGACACAAGCTGCCAGAAGAAACCGTGAGGAACGAAACCCCCCAGAAAATTCAGGTACAATGGACATGGATCTGACGGTGATGGCTCCATTTCACCAAAGGCGTCAGGCGGCGTCTTCAGTTGACAGGGTACAAAGTACATTGCATTTGTTGGTGAGGAGATAAACTTGGCGATCAATCCAAACTGCTCCATCATATTCAGGATATCTTCCTTGATCAGGCCCTGCTGGCGAAACTTGGAGAACACACGATCGACAAGCTCCTTGTTGAGGAGGCCGCTCTCATCCATTTCTTTCCACATCTTGGAATATTTTGGTTCCTAACAAAAACCGAAAGAAGCCGTTTTTTTAGCCATAAGTAAAAACTAATGCTTTACACCTATTAACGATCCAAGGATCTTAATCTTTTTCTTGAGTGCTACTACGAAATAAGGGGCAAATTTAAGTGTAAGACACGATGAAACGCCTGATACTCAGGCTATGTAGCCGGGATACCGTCGACTCCCGATAACTCGAACCTCGAACCAAAATCCATTTCCCCTGGATCTTCATACATGTACATTTACTATAATTTTACCCTAGGTAACTCGATCGCATCCTCCATAACTCCAACCAACTCCAAGTATTTTTTGTTTGCCTTCAAGGCATTTCTATATAATTTTACTTTCGATAACTCAATCCACGTTTTAAGCGTGTGACCAGTCGATAAAAAGGAAGAAAAAAGAAGCACTGAAGAAGGAGGAGGAGAAGGAGAAGAAACAGTTGAAGTGAAGTGTGCATAATACTTGCATTCCTCCTGATTCCCAGTTACTATCCCATTTCCTAATTTCCTTATTTTCGGTTATTTGCTTCGAACTCCCGATAACTAGGACCTTTTTCGATTTCCCCAAAAGGTTCGAGTTATCGGGAGTCAACTGTACTTCAAAAGAGAAAGGTCCCGGAAATATATGTCCCCGTATAAACTGAGAGGAAAGATAAATGCAATATATGACATCAACAGATACGAGCCGATTACTTGGAGCCTCCATCTCCCATATAAGCCCTTGGAGTCAACCTTTCCGACAAAAAATATTTATAGAAATAGCTTTCGCGGAATATTTTTCACGCCTTCTCAGTAATGTCCAATCAGCGCAGAGCTATGATCATACGTCACGCGCTGAGTCACAGAAGCGCGATTTGAATTGCTGCCAACAATGGCGGTAGCCAGCGTGGAAGAGTTGTCTGATGATAGTTCTGACCTTCTATCGGGTTAAAAATATCCGCTTAAAGCCTAATAACAAAAAGAAAAAGGTGATACACTAATGCGACGTCTTCAAGTTTACTAGCAATCTTGACATATTTACCTAATATTTACCTTGCCACCCATATCTTAAGTGAAAAAGATTGCAAGAGTTATCTATCTGGTCATGATGTAGTAGTAACAAGTCCTTACCTCTACATGCTCAGAAAAATTTTTTAACTAGATCTTCATATTTAGAGTTATATTTGAAAGAGGTAACCAGCGATTCAGAACGGATGTTTATTACTTTTTGTGGATTTAATGAAATTTTTGATGAAATGCAGTTATGTCATAAACAAGCTGCAGAGGTATGCCAGTGTCACGCAAGTTCTATTTTCAGATCACTTTTATTGCCCATGGCACACAACTACACAAATGGAAATGCGATGAAGGTTAATAATTGCTTTAATCTTTGGAATACTAGTTGGGCTCTCAGTTATGCATGACAAACCGCATCCCTTAGAAAAGGCCACTCTGATAATAAACAGTTGTATGTTAAGGTTGCCACTCACAGGCAGCCCAATCTCTATTCGTGTGGCAGATCTGAGAATCGGCGCGGCTAAAATACTGGTAACTGGTAACGGGTAACTAGCAATATAACCTCCGTTCAAGCCTTGCCTAGTCCCGCAGGATTGAACAGTTTTGCGCGATCGATGTCTGTTTCCCTAAGATCAAAACAATTAAAGACATCAAAAACAGCGTCTCTTTTGTTCTGTCAGCATCAAAATTATAAAATCAGTAGTAACTTGTTCACAAATCATCTGTTTTTTCTTAAAAGTCCGTCAAGCGCATGTGATAAAAATAAAAACCAGGGGGAATTATTGACCGTCAGCGCAAGGGGGTAGGGGTGGGGCAAGATTCTTCCTCGCGCACTAGATTCACTCGCGCGCTAATGAAACAACGATCGAAAAGAAAAAATGAGTCAACGTCTGTGTACAGGCTAAATCAGTAGCGACAGGCAAGTCTAATTGTTAATGATTTGAAACAGTCTTGGTCTTTATCATTGGTCTAGAGTCTTTTGTAGGTCGTTTATAAAATAAAACTTTGACTTATTTTGTTGATGTTGATTTTTTTGTTTGCGTTCTATTTTTATGAATGGCATGCGTTTTTACTTCAAATTTACAAGTAAATTTGCCGAAGAAATTGAGGGAAATTGATCTAGCATATCCATGCAGAGAAGAAACGTTACGTAAATCCTATCAAAATATCCCTTATCCAACCCAATTCGCTCATAAACGTGTCTGTAAATTTCGGAGCCTTGGAAGTGCTTTGACAGTTGAAAGTAATTTGCATAACCTTACGCATGCTCTCCAACTGACATAGCCCCTTTAAAATGAAAAATAGAAACTACTACTGGCTTTTGATTAATAAAGATCAACATGAAATAAACACTAAACGTGAAATAAGAAAGGGGCCTCCTATCAGAAATAATACTTGCAAAACATCATTTCTCTGGTGTGAAAAATATTTGCAGAGATAACAAACTAAGAGAATTGTACTTAAAGCTCCTGACATAGAATTGTCGTCACTAAAAGAGAACTGTTCACATATGGTATGGTAGAAAATGCGCTATGACCATACGGCAATCAAAATGATTCAGTAATCCATACTTTCTGTAACTGACACTGGACCAGGTAATTTTTTTTTCCAGAAGTAATCAAATGGTTCAACGACGAAAATGCCACCTCCTTTAATTTGCGATATCCTCAAGTGAATTAATCTTCAGTCTTAATAATGATAGCAAGAATCAAAGCTCATCGGAAATTGTCAAAAAGCTCGATTTTACTCTTTTGTTTTGTAAATATTACTTGTACACAAATAAGCAAACACCTAAAAAATTATAGCCTGGGACCAGGCTCCGCATTGGGGGAAAAAGGAAAGAAATAGGCGTGGGCGAAAAAAAAATCGGCGAGCGAAGTGGGGTGAGACTAGTCTGGGGAGGAGAACCAGGCCACCGCTGGGCTCGCTTCGCTCGCCGTTTTTTTTTTCCTGTTTTAATTGACCCCGTGTTTTGCCTTTTTCCTCCACTGCGGAGCCTGGTCCCAGGCTAAAATAATTATCTTTACATGAATTTTAAAGCTTTGATCAGTTGGAGGTATGATTTCGAAAACCTCTTTCTTCAATTAGTTACAAAGAATTCAACTTACTACCCTACTGGCAGGGTCGCTTCGATCTTTGTTAGGGCGACGTATCTAGGAAGATCAAAGTGGACTCTTCGCGGGGGAGGAGGGGAGTACTTGGGTTGATTTTGCTGGGTATGTGCCGCTGGTCTCTCAGAGCCGCTACCCCATTATAGTATATTCTGTGGCCAATCATAGACCCCATCTTAGTCACTTTTGGGCAAATATGTAATTTTCGCGATCCCAACGTAGTCACTTTCTATTTATGTATCTACCTTATATTGAATGAAGAAAGCTTTATTTTTCACCTACATTACAAACATTCTGGTACGTTTGCTAACCGTGAATATGAAGAACTGTCTTCCTCGAAAAATCCGAAACTGTGCGACCCCATTCTAGTAATTCTTTTGAAGATGAGACCCCATTATAATCAGTCCTGTTGTGAAAATGCGACCCCATCCAGCGGCACATCCCCATTAGCCTCTTATAAGGAAGTACCCCAACCCCCCCCCCCCCACCCAAAGACTCTGTTCGCAGGGTATCAACTTAATACCGGAATAATCTGTTAATTAACAGGTCTAATGCTATCGTGTGAATTATTAAAACTGTTGTATTATTCTTTTTCGCTCTTATGTAATTTGGTCCATTCTGTAATATTGTTATATACTTTCTTTTAGCATAAACTTTGTAACTGTAAGATGTGTTGGGTAAAGAAATGACTATTGAATAATAATAATAAAAAAAACAATCAAAACACCGTTGGGATGTTAATCAAAGGAGTAACTTTTACTTATACCTGGATTTTTGAAAACCGGGTTAGCAAAAATATCAACTCATTCTACTACTTGGTAATTTAAAACAACAAAACTCATTCAAAGGCCGATTAAAAGCCTTTATCTGACGCCGGGCAGTAAGTTAATGGTTCCTAGAAGCATTCCAACGAGTCCAAATTTAAAGTGACGCAAATTTTAGAAGATTTATTCAGTAAACTGACTTCGCGAAGTTTCAAACCGGTGTCATTTCAGTCCAGAAATTTTAAAGTTGAGAGTGAACTGCAGCGAAAGAGTGCCTGGTTAAGGCTTACATGACATCTTAAATAGTTAGCAAAACACTACTCTTTTCGCGGTCCGAAAAACAACAGGATTCCGCATGGAATAGACAACAAACTGAATGGAACATAGTGCACAAATTATCACCTTCTTATCTGCAAAAACCGGCCTATGGTGCAATGCCATTAGAGCCCGCTGAAACTAGACCTATTGTAGATCCAATTTTTCTGAGTCGAGAGTTGCTTTTCCAAGGTACAATCAGCTAAGCTAAACACCTACGAAACAATATTAATGGCTGGCAGAGAATATTTTGGCGAAACCGCAGTTCAACCACGCCATCACATACCTGTCAACACCATGCGGAAATCACACAATCACACACTTTCGAGGCACTGATAAGACTATCCACAAACACGCAAAATCTTCTCACGTTTAACATAAGCGAAATATCATCAAATAACTCGGAAAAATTCAGCCCATTACCAGATAAACACCTCTGGACTTTTCTGTTACACTCGTCTTATTCAAGTTCCCGGATGTAGAGTCAGACGGTAGGCGGATCACCTTAGTCTTGTTTTCACACCAGAAAAAGTCTTGGCCCGGGTCAAAGTTCACTGGCAATTTTGCTCTCACTTCATTCATTTGACTCCTAAGAGCCTGTTCCCGAGGCCAAAGACTTAGTGGTCACCTTAGAAAAGCGAACAATATGGTACCTTTCTGTCTCAGCCCGGATAAGGGTGATTGATCCGTTTAGCCAAATGAAACGAAAATATGATACCATATTGGACGATGCAGTCTCTGCGAATCGTAATGCCTTTGTCCCATCTCAGAGCTTTACATGATGCTCTCCGGGAAACTTTTCCCAAGGTAACCAATATATAAAACTAAACTGCTAAACGGCACCGAAACCAGCTTTAAGCGCAAGCTGATTTCAAATAACTGTCACTTGTGTTAAAGAAAGAATTGTGGGTAGATAGTAATTCTGTCTACATCCACTTCCACACAAATCCCTAACCACAAAACAAGCAAAAAAAAAAAACGACATAAACAAGCAACATGAACATATGTCAAGCTATTAGACAGGGGAAGTTGAGAAAAATTACAAAATGTTTGCTAACCCGGTTTTCATAACTCCAGGTAGACTTATATAGTAGCCTGCTTGGCAGGCGCAAAAAGGGGGAGGGGGAGGAGAGAGGGAGAAAAGTTCGAAAGCCCTCCCTTCCTCCCCATCCCCCTTTCGACGCATGATACGCAGGCTACTTATATAGCGAATCACCTTAATTTCTCCGCCAATATTTACTCTTTTCCGTTTTTTCTTTCTTTCTCATAAGGATCACACTAAAACCTTACTATGAGCCAAGAATTATAGTTTTAACAAATTTTTCCATCTGAAGGTATCTGGTAACCTTCAGGATACCCCTATTCGTTTGTAATTGATAAAATGAAATCCTCTACCACGCATCTGACAAAGAACCCGCAACCGAAATTAATTCCACAGCGGTTATGCCCATTAAAGGGTTATCAGAACCTCTTGGTCGTCATGGCCTACAACAGCATGGCACGACAACCTGTGTATTTCAAATCCGACACGGCATCACTTACATCAAACTCGGTGTGAACTATTAAAAAGAATGCTGTGTGATCCACGAAAACAAGATGGAGTAGTGTATAAGATTTCTTGCAAATGCGAAAACGTACATAGGCAAAACGAGCAGAGGCATTGAGGAACGAATTGAGGAGCATGAAAGGGATATACTAGATTTCACTAACTCAAGCTCAGCCGTCTCTGAACACGCCAGTAAGACCAGGCATTATCCCCTTTGGGACGAGGTTAGTCTTGACTATTGAAGGAAAACCTCATCAGTACTCACGTATAGGGTTAAAGAAGCTATTAACATAAGACTTCAAATCAACAACATCAACGGGCACAGCGGAATAGAGATTTCTGAAGCATGGTTGCCTACGATCTATACCCTGGCTCCAGAGTTCTGTTCTCGAAATACCTAGGATAAACCGTGCCCCTGGTTTGATAAAGCTTCCGAGATAACGTGCGTGGCAGACGTTGGAAAGGGAAGGGGAAGGGAATCTGGGCGCAAGATCCTCCCCATCAAGCGCCTTTCGCGCTTCTCGAGCGACCGGAATCCCCTTCCCCTTTCTTTACAAACGCCTTCCACGCAGGCTACACACACGCGAGATGAACCTCACTTTTTTCTCTCGGCCTTTGGCGCCTCGCTGTCACGGCTTCGTCGCGATTTATAAGGAATAGAAGAAAATCAAAATGCCTCGGGCACCTAGGGTACCTACGATAAGACAACGCAGCAGCCGATCGGTAACACAGCGGACCGCTGAAGGAACATTTTCTTCTTTTAATCTGATGCCAACAATGCTTCTGATGGAAACTCACTAACCTTGAGGGAGGTGGTCAGTTCGTGTGAACACCAATCATTATAACATAGCTATAATATAGAGAATACTTCATGGAAAGTGCGGGTGTACGGTATTTTACGTTCGATTTCTGATACAAGAACAACGAGTGCGTAAATACCGTACGAAGCACTTTCCATGTGGTATTGTGTATATTCATGTGTACATACTGAGACAGTCATCAATTTGGCAGCTTTTCATTTCAAATCTTTCCAAAATGCTAAAATTTGCCGCTACACACCGCAAGTATTAGCCTATTAGTAACAACGCTTTTTAAAAAATATAATGGGGGTAACGAATTTGTTCTGAATGCACATGAAAATGAATGAATTTAGATAAAATGGTCGGTTTGAATATAAATAAAGGACAATTAGCTCCGATACAAGCACGGCTTATGACAACTTAAGCTTACGACTAGTACTGTTTTTCCCCTTCCGCTGTTGTTTTGCCGGCTCTCTGCAGTTTTCTTAATCGACAGTGAACCAAACGAAACTATTCCACTCCAATTTCCGAGATGTTTCTCACTTTTTTACAAGAAAAACTCTTCGAGAAAAACTTTTTCTCGTTGAATGTCTGCGAAGCGCCGCTGCAAGGGGCGGCGCCTATAAAAGGCGGGAATTTTGGCTCGAAACTCACACACCTCTGTGACTTCTGATTGGACGTATCATTTTTCTTACAGATGAAAAAACATCTTATTATATACATACAGTCGAGCCTTTCGGTACGGACACCTCCCTATTACGGGCAGTTTCCAATGCCCGGATAAAATTCTGACATATTTTCTTTAATACGGACTCTCTCTAATACGGACAACGGACACTAAATCTCGGCCCCAGAGAGTAAATTCAGGTAATCTAAACTTCTTTATTACGGACATTGCGGTGTTCAGGTGAATCCCAAATCCCGATCAGGTAAATCTGCACGGGCTGAATCCTATCTAGTCTGGCTGGTGAGCTATATATGCAAGGTGATTTCAAAAGCCCAGTCGCTACAGAGGAACATAAACGACTTTTTTAAGGATTGAATAACTACAGATAGCATGAAGATCTTTTCTATTACATTTTGTACTCTAGTTACTGTTTACTGCACTTGCAAACTAGCGAAAGACACTTTCAGAATTGTGTTTTACGTTTACTTACAACTTTTTACACGCAGCATTGCGCTGTAGCTCGTTTCGTTTTAAGCCAGTAATTTGTCTGTAGCTGAGATGTATATGTTGTATGCTACTGAAAGTGTCTTTGTACGGTGAATTGATAAATTTAAATGCAGTTTTTTTAGCGTGAGCCTGGTTTTAGCTACTGGACACTTAAAACTGTAAGTGGAATCATAAAAGTGACGTCATCGTAGTGACCTCTTTTATGTGGGCACCTCTCTAATACGAACACTTCGCTTTGTCCCTTCAGTGTCCGTATTAGAGGTTCCACTGCACTGAGAAATACTCACCAAAAAGCTATGTCGTATTAAATTTTCATACGACTGTAAACCAAATGTAAAAACATCTGCGGTAAACTCATTGAGACGAACGATGTTAAATTTAAGAAAGGCGAGTTAGGTTAAGACAAGTCAAAAACGCATTAGGTTAAACTACAGACAGTTATATTTCTTAAATTTGGTTTTCTTACCCTGGCATCAAAGGGACTAATAGTTATGAGTTGCTTGAAGACGTCAATTAGCCATTGAGCCCGAAGTACAACTGTGTTCCGGTGTCTGACAATTATGCCGAGGTCATGATAGAAATTCAACATTGTGGCCGCCTCAACCTTGTCTTTAATGAAACAAACTTTCTCGACAATATCTTTAAGATCTTCAACGTTCAGGTAATTCACGTTCTTGGCAGTCAATGCTTGGACAACCTTTTCAAAGTTAAACCATCTGCAAACCAAATGTAAAAACAAAAAGCTAAAAAAAGTAGTTTAAACCATAATTACCTCAACTCAGCATTACAAGCCTCGGCCTTAATTAAGGTCTAACTGAAATAGCAGAGGAAGCGATTAAAATTAGACCTTCGATCAAGGTATCAGTTTCGGGGTTAATAAGCCAGAGAGATGAACATGCAAATGAGAAGCTTATGCATATAAATCACACGATGCAAGCTGTCTGCGACTCCAGGGGCTAGTTGTTTATTGATTGCCCGCATAAAAATTAAACATCTAAAGAGCAAAGGTATCCACTTGAATGGTGATGGCGTGAAAATTCTAGCCTCGAATGTTATAAGAAAGGCATTGAAAGCAAAGATCAAAGCAGGAAAACACAAGCGAAAGCAGAACCCTCTTTGGTTGCTAGCACAAACTCTGAGCAAGATAATTCGGACCTCGTCGGGAAGTTAGACTCAGAGGGTCATTTCACATACGGCTCGTCTCCGTTCAATGCTGATCTGCCAAGTGAATTATCCAAAAATAGGGGTTTTAAGTTAGCTGCCCTTAACCTCATATTCCCGACCATATCGAGGAATTGCGGATTTATATGAATACGAAACGTATTGATATTCTTGCGGTTAATGAAACTCGTCTCGATGATACTATATCTAGTGGCGAAGTTACAGTACCAGGCTATGCCCTGGAGAGAAATGATAGAAACAGAGACGCCCTTTATATCCGGAATATTATCAATTATGAACCTTTCTTTGATATCGAGTACGAAAGCCTCGAGTGGATTGGTATTAAGGTAATTAAACCCAAGGCTAAACCTTTTATTGTGAGTACGTGGTATAGACCCCTACGTGCTAATGTAGACACAGCGAGAAATTTTGAATTTATTGCTAACAAATAACAAGGAAATATTTACGCATTCTGGGGTCTGTCACATCGGGAATAAGTGACCACTCTTTTATCTATGGAATTAAAAAATTTTGGGTTTCCAAAGGGAAACCACAGATTGTGGAGTCGCGACAATTTAGGAATTTTGATGCTAATGCATTCCACGCTGACCTTAACCTAGCACTTTGGATCCTAGTTCATCTGGAAGATAATCCAAATCCAAATCGTGCCTGGGAAATTTGGTCTTGACTTCCGTAAAAGGAAAGTAAGAAATAACTCTGCTCCCTGGCTAACACCAGAGACAAAAAGGTTGATGTTTGAGAGGGGCAAACTGAAAAGGGCTACAATTATCAACAATTCAGATGCTCATATTTGAACTGAGTATAAGATTGCTCGAAACAATGTAAATGCTAATATCAGGAAAGCAAAAACTAACTACTATAAGAGGTATTTCGAAACAAATCTACGGGATATTAAGAAATTATGGAAAGGAGTAAATTCAATGTTGGTTAGAAATTTACCAACAACTGAAATAAACAGAATAGATGTTGGAGATAACTCATGTACTACCCCATTAGAAATCTCTAATGCTCTTAATTATCAATTTACTCTCATTGGGCCTAGGTTAGCCGAAAGTATTCCCAAAACTAGTGTTTGTTTTGAGGCCGACTACATTATACGCCATCAGATTCTAGCTATACGCGGAATGAGACGCACTGCGGAGTTGTCCACCGTTTAGTGAGTTCTCTTCGAGTCGACAAGGCTACGGGCCTGGATGGTATTTCTGCAAGGCATTTAAAAGAAGCTTGTCCTGGAATCGTGCCTTCTCTCAACCATACTTTTATTAACCTATCCATTAGGTGTGGGAATTTTTCAGACGAGTGGAAAAGCCTTTGATACGGTTGACCACAACATATTGTTGAAAAAACTGCAACTTTATGGGCTCCACTCGCATGCAGTTCAGTGGTTCAAATCATACCTATCAAATCGCTTTCAGAGTACTTATGTAAATGGCACTCTATCAGACTATCTTCCTATTTGTTGTGGGGCCCACAAGGTTCTGTACTTGGACCCTTGTTGTTTCTTATTTATCTAAATGACCCACAAGAATGCGAGCTGTCATCATCTGCAGTCATGTATGCTGATGACACCTCGCTTACCCTTTCCGCTTATGACCCCACAACTCTTGAAGAAAAGTTAAACAAAGACTTGGATGAGGTTCAAAAGTGGCTGAAATTCAATAAACTCACATTAATTGTCAAAAAGACAAAATATATGATTATTGGAAGCCACCACCGACTAAGGCATTTAAATGGTGACTTAAACGTTACTGTTAATAGTCAACAATTGACTCGGGTGACTAACTGTAGATATCTGGGAATAGAGGTAGACGAGGCTTTGGGATGGCAATCCTAAGTAGATACCATAAGGTATCTGCAAGTATCGGTGCCTTAATACGTATTCGTTCCCTGGTGCCTTGCCAAACCCTACTGAGAATGTATGAGGCTTTAGTCGTTCCTTATTTTAATCATTGCTCCGAAGTTTGGGGATGTATGGGAATAGGCCTATGTGACAGACTTCAGAGATTGCAAAATAGGGCTGGAGAATTATAACATTTAGTGATTATAATACAAGATCTGCGGATATTCTCTAAGACCTAGGATGGGATACGCTTGAGCAAAGACGCCCCAAGCAGCTCGCAGTAAGTGACTGTTTTTAAATCTCTAAATAACCTTGACCCTGAGAGTTTAAAGAACATGTTCAAACCGACCTCTAGGGTTCATTCCTACAACGTACGAGGTGCCTCGAACAATGTTTTTGTACCTATTGGGGGCAGTCACATGGAATGGATGGAATGGCCTGAAAAATGTGCTTAAAGACGAGATAAATCTCAACTCTTTTAAGTCTGCCCTGTCTTTGCCTTGAGGGAGTTGAGATAGAACCTATTTTAGTAATATAATGTACATTTTAAGTTGATTTTTGTGTATTTTACTAATTAATTATAGGATAGTTTTCTTATGATATAGATATTTTTCTTATGATATAGATATTTTAGCATTAGTGTAGTTTTCTCTTAAAATCTGTTATGTAAACGGCTCACTGGAAGAGCATTTTTAATGAAGAGATACCGTGAATAAAGCTTGATACTTACTTACTTACTTACTTCTTGTTATATGAGTCGTTAAGTTTACTTGCGTGGTTTCACGGTTCCCTCCCCAACCTGACCTTACCCTACCTCAGTCGAATTTTTGCCTACGAGTCAAGTAAGCTCTTACAGCCGCTTAGTCGCTAGAGATAAAGGTCGCGATTTCGACTGCTTTCTGCTGGTATTCTTAAGGAGATGAGGTCGAGTGACCATGTAGTCTCTTTCGTATTCCAATTGTCGGCTTTCAGTTGGTGCATTTCAATCCCTAATACTATTCATATGAGAATCACATGTTGATCCCTTGGCCGGTTCCAGTTGGTGTACCATTGTCCTATCGTGACCTGCTGTATTGGCATAACCTTAGACAGCCACGTATCAAAATGTTCGATTGCGCAAGCCTATTCAGTAATGTCAGTTTAGGTTGACGTCTTATGAGGATAGTTTCCTTGATTGAATGGGATTACTAGTGAGAGTCTCGATTAACAAACTTAACCTGGTCTAACCTCGCTTCAAAGTGGATAATGGTCTCTGTGTTGAGCGACATCAGCTGCATCAGCAACAGTGAATGCCTGTATACGGTAAGATCCGCAATATTCCTATCGTTCTGTGTAAGTAACTCCTGTAATAGATCTCCCTGTTTCGACGATGTTTCTCCTTGTTTAATTTTCCTACGGGAATCCTGTAGATCACACCTTTTTGTGTAGCCGGCGGAGCGACCGACCATTATCCGCTTTGGAACCAGGAAAGTTGATCAAAGTTTATTGAACAAGACTTCCTCTCCTTAATGTATTGTCTTATTTTTAGTATATACACACTCAGTGATCTTGGTAATTCAAGCAATCTCATATTCACCGCGCTAGGCAGTGAATATAAAGCAGAACAAAATCGCTGTCGTGAACTGGGTGTTTTGCCAAAGTTTCATAGTAAAGCCTTGTTGAAAATAAACGAATATCCAAGTGCTGATGACTTTGAAGGCAAGAAAAGACTTCATGGTGTTTAAACAGCGTGATTTATTGTCAATTGGTTTACTGTAGCTGACTTTTTGTACGCTCGAAGCTATGTTTACCACTACAGAGGAAAACGAGGTCGCTTTGTCACTGTTTTGTGATTTCGGGATTTTCTCGCAAGACCAATTTTGGCTATAAATAGAAGTTAAATTATGGAGAAAAGAGGAAGGCAAATATTTTCGCAAATTGTCCGTGCCAGCAACAAGTTAACAAGGCAAGGAACTTTGGAGATAAACAACCCTCACCTTGATCGTAGCCGCTGTTGACAGCATTTGCAAGAAGCAACAAAGAAAACTTTCTCATTCACGGTGAGTTGACAGAAACAAATAAAGCTCTTCTTTTCTTCTCAGAATTGGGTAGTAATTTAAATTTTCGGCGTATTCTTTTAAACCGTTGATGCTAAAGCTTACAAAACGCGATACAAAAATATTAAGACTATCATTTGCCATGTTTGAAGGTACTGTAAAGATCTAACTTTTGCGCATCCACTGTTAACAGCTTCGTGTTCACGCATGAATTCACCCGTCAATCAAACTAATCAATTTTAATGGTTTCCTTTCTGATTCTGTTGAGATCACTTCGTGTGAATAAACTAAAACAATTATTCACCTCAGGCTCAGTTAATATTGTTGAACAATCCCCTCGACTTCATCTCGGGGATTATTCAACAATATTAACTTCGCCTTCGGCGAATAATTGTTAAATATCATCTGAAATAGGTGAAGAGCGGATCTTTTCTTCCGCAGTTATTCTTGACTGAAAAAAACTTACCGAATTGGTACCTCTTCTCCCATATATGGTTCTTCGTTCAAAATTTCAATCATTTTCTTCTGAAGTGCGACCACTCCCTCATCAGATGAACCTTGGGTATTATCGACTGAAAAGAAAGGACGAATCACATGACATTCATAGTCCTTTCCAGAAATTTCATGTTTGATCTGCGATTCAACTTCCTTGATGTCTTGATGTGGTTTATCTGCGTGTGTTCCGACAATGAATACTGGAGGGCGACAGTAGGGTAGATCTTTCGCTTTTGTTTCCTGATGGTTCTCCTCTGGTTTAGGTGAGCACATAGTACTTAAAGAAACCAGCCACGTCAGAAAATTGTCCAAATTTGTTTCCTTATTTGGGTTACTTTCAGGAATTTCTCCAATTCCTTGTTTGAAAGAAGGCTGAGCAGTGTCCTTTAAATCTTTGCTGAGATCATAAACAAGCATATAAAGGGCTCGTGATGACAAGAACACAGGATACGAAGCATAGTAAAGATGTTGACCAGCGAAGTCCCACAGATCAAGGATCATGTTCTGTTCAACTTCTTTTGCATCACTTGGAAGGTTTAAGCCTTCCAAAAGTTGACAAAGATGATCGGTAAATTCTTCTGGTGGCAAATTGAAGTCGACGTTTAAGTCAGTCGGGACGGCTGTATTTGCTTCTTTTTTATCCTTACCAGTTGCACCCTACAAGATAAATTGAATTGGTTAAAATGCTACTTCTACAAATGAGTCCGAAATATGACAATGAAGCGAATATTAAGACGTGGACGTGGCGGCCCTTTGGTCTGTTCATGAAAAAAGTAACACTATATTTTCATATAATTTACCTGCTTTCGGGAAAAGGACATTTCAAACACGACAGATACTACCATTAAAATACGATGTTACCAACTGATAGAACCATTTGGGGACGGAAACTCTAAAAACTGCAATTACCTTCTGCAGTCCGAGATAAAATCTTAGATCAATGCGGGTGAAGTGAAGTTCCAAATTCTTATAAAAATAAACCTTGCAGTACTCCAAAGAACAAAATTGAAGACCGGAAACCATGGAATACTTTCCGATCATATGAGTGCGACTATATTTAGCCTTTTCTTTTTATTTGAGAGTAAACTAAACAACATTGGGGGATTGTTTTACCCGGTGTCGCACGTGTAGCCGAACAAGATTTTTAAAATAATTTCTATCATGCTGCCAATAATCTCTGTTACTTTCGAGGGAATTGGTCTCCCTGCTATCTGAAGGCATGGAACGGGCTACTTGTGTCATCCATTCCATCACTCCACCTTGGAAAAGGAAGTCTTCGGCGACCGTTACACATAGGTACGATTTCAGAAAACGTGCCTGCCAATGAAGGGAATTGTTTTTTTAATTATTATTTCTATATTATTATTCCTATTCTTCTTATCATCATCATCATCATCATCATCATCATCTGATCATCGTCGTCGTCGTCGTCGTCGTCGTCGTCATCATTTCTATTTCGCACAGGTGTTCACTGTTCTTAAAACAAAAATATTTTTCACTTTCGTTCCTGGACCTTAGACTTCAAGGACCTTTCTCAATATGGTAGCCGTTCCAAGAAGTATAACATTTTCACTTCTTTCTTCTCAGTTATGCCTGTATCATTATTATTATTATTATTATTATTATTATTATTATCATTATTATTATTATTATTATGATGATGATGATGATGATCTTCTCGTCAAGTTTCCCTGCTTTTCAGCTATTGTAGTTGGATCCAAGCAGTGGACCTTGGGCGTTTAGGGGAAGAAGTTACTTCAGCGACAGTACTTTCCTTAGTATGTGGGCTGTTCCCAGCATGGTGATTTGTGGATCTCATAGTGACCTTGTATAGTCCCTTCTTAATTAGCCCTAGGGCTCAAAAGACTACTGGTATTGATTCTGTTTTCATATCCCACACCCTATTGACTTCAATTTCCAAATCTTTGTAGTTGGACAACCTTTCTGTGAATTTTGTTGAGGTGTTACTTTCAGATGGAACTGATATGTCAATGAGCATGCACTTTATTTCTTTCTTTCTTGTCCTTGACCACAATGTCAGGTCTGTTGGCTTTTATCTCCCTGTAGGTGTGTACAGGCATATCCCAGAGTATTGTGACCTCGCTGTTCTCAGTTATTGGTAGTTTGTTAGAGTCTAGGTACAATCTGACACTGGCATGTTGTTCTCGCCAGATTCTGTATGCAGCCCTGGACGTTGATGTCTCTGTCGGGTTCAGTGGAGCAGTGTAGTACGCTTCCATAGCTTCTTTATATTCTTCCCTGTTCCATTTTGTCTTCTTCGTTTTGTGTCGTTTTCAGATGTTGTACTTCAAAGGTCACTTTGAGGAGTATCCTCGGTGTGCAGTTCTTCTTTTGTATTTGCAGGAGAGAAATTGTTCTAGTAGCATACTTTTCGATCTAAGCCTGTTTCCTCACTAAGGATCGCGGCCCTCGTTTATCCGCGAGACGACCGATGAGGCATGGAAATCAATTATTTCTACTTGTCATGAGATGACACTTTGTCGTAACCCTGTTGGAGTAGTTTTCCGTGTCCTTCTTGATGGTGCCAAGGGCTCCCATAGCCACCGGGACTGTTGTTGTTTTGAACCCCCACATTCGCTCAACCTCAATTTCCAAGTCTTTGTATTTGGTAAGCTTTTCCGTGGTTTGGACGGAGGTGTTGGTGTCGAGGGGTATAGTCATTATCCTTCTTGTTCTTTAGCACAATGCCCGACCTATTAGCTGCTATGGTCCTGTCAGTGTGGATGGGCATGCATGTCCCACAGAATAGTGACGCTGTCATTCTCGGTGACAGTCTTGGGTTCATGCTCATATCATCGTTCCTTCACCTCAATGCCAAACTCTTTGCTGAACTTCCAGTCCATGTGTGCAGCCGCCTTGTTGTGGCGGTGGATATATTCAGTTTTAGCCAGTTCAGGGCAGACAGTGACCAGGTGGTCAATGGTCTCGTCGAAACGGCCACACAGTCTACATTTTACGTCCACTTCAGGCTTCTTTAGGATGTTGTGTTGGTACCAGTGTGTTGGGAGGCTTTTATTATTATTATTATGATCTCGCAGTATAAAACTTTGCAATGCTGTCCACATTATGAGTAGTATAGGGCGCATAACGTAACCTACACGTGAGAAGCTATACTTAGGAGTAAAAAAAGTTCGGTACGAAACCTAATACAATCCTAATATACATAATAATATGAATCTCTCTATTGAAAAGCCAATTTGTATATGTAATAGGAAAACATGCTGTCCAATTTGGAAATGATTGGATGAAAAAAATTCCGAGGACAGCCAAAATTCGGCCGAGTCCAATTTGGCTGTCAGAGGAATTTTTTGAATTCAATTATTTCCAACTTGGACAAGCATGTAGTCCTCTTACTTATTAATTATATAGCTGGTTAGTTAATCCAGATTTTTTAGTATGTCAGAGACGCGAAATATTGTACACTCGAACCCGCCCGTTTGTATTTGAGACAAAAACACACTGCTTATTCTTTACAAATAAACAAACGTAAAACTACTAAGCTTGTTGCTCTTTCATACAACTATCAGTGTTTTCTTATTCTTGTCCAAAGTTTCAGCGCTTCTACATTTTCAAGAATCGTTGATTGTTTCCAATACAAACTTTCATCAGTTAAGTCATACATTTTCCTTTTTAAATGGCGCAGACAAGAAGCCAAAACAAAACAGCAGCCAAGAAGAGTGTTCGCCAACGAACCGCCGTCAGCGAACGAGACTTGTTTTGGCGCGTTGTCACAGGGACTTTGCGCTGATTGGCTAGTTCGCATTGCCTATTGTATTTTCTGGCATTTGATTGGCTCAGACTAGCTGTCCTATTTTTCTTAAATTGGACAGTTTGCCCATTCGCAAAAGAAAGTCCTATCTGAAACTATCCAAATTAATCCTTAATTGGACAGTTCGTAAAAATTAAAGGATGATAGCTTTGTTGACAATATCAGATAAACTAACAGCTATATAATTAAGAATATTATTAAGTAATGATCCAGGTAAGAAGGGAAGCAATTTCTTTTGTTGTGGCGCAATACGCTTTCCTCACATAGAAATGTTTTCATTTTTACGCAGCGAATGCATAAATCTACAAAAAGGCTGCTTACGAAAAAAAATGTATTTAAACTCCACTTTTAAAGGGTGTATTTTTGTGTTAAAACATTTCGACCAATCACAAGAGTTGCAAACAATGGCCAAGAAATGTTCACAATTTTACATGATCCGCACATACGATTTCTGTGTTACTTAGACTCAGACGAGATTTTGTTATAAGGAAGTTGGATAGAAAAAAAGAGATTAATATACATGCTGCTTTGCGAAGATTTCGTAAAATTTGATGTTTAAACCAATCAGAACCTTAGTAGAGACAATAGTAAAGTTAGCACCTTTTTGCATTCCGACGTGTTCACTGCGTTTTGGTCCTTTCCTTCTTATCTGGACCATTACTTAAATTCTTATACTCTGTCAAAACCTACGAAAATACATGATGATATAATTATCTCTACTAGAAGCCTATTTAGAAAATTATTCAGTTTTATACTCTCATTATCTCTTATATACCTACAAGAGGCCATCATAATGTGGTTATCTCTACTAAAATCCTATTTAGAATAATATCAAACTCTAATACTCTATAAAATCTAAGTAAAAACATCAGTAAAATACAGCTTTTGCGACACTTGTGTTTCTGGATTTCTGGAGAAAAAAAAAACCTAAAATCTGGTGTCCTTAGCGCCCTAACTAGGTATTTATCTTAAATGTTCTGGCAATGTTCAAAGTGCTTGAGATGACCAAATTTTGCAGCATTAATATTAGTAGTAGTAGTAGTAGTATCTCGCAGTATAAAACTTTGGAATGCTGTCCACATTATGAGTCGTATAGGGCGCATAACGTAACCTACGCCACTTGAGAAGCTATACGTAGAAGTAAAAAAAGGTCGGTACGAAACCTAACGCGATCAGTAATATACATAATGATATGAATCTTTCTACTTAAAAAGCCAATTTAGAATATTATTAAATTCTTATACTTTGAACAACCTACGCAAAGACATGATGATATAATTATCTCTACTAGAAGCCTATTTAGAAAATTATTCAGTATTTATACTCTCGTTATCTCTTATATACCTAAACGAGGCCATCATAATGTGGTTATCTCTACTAAGAGCCTATTTAGAATAATATCAAACTCTAATACTCTAAAAAAATCTTAGTAAAAACATCAGAAAACTTGTGTTTCTGGATTTCTAGAGAAAAAAAAAACCTAAAAACTGGAGTCCTTAGCGCCCTAACTAAGTATTTATCTTAAATGTTCTGGAAATATTTAAAGTGTTTGAGATGACCGACTTCTGCATCCGCTCAAGTACGCTCCGTGCTCTTGCGCCTAGTAGCTTCCTCACCGACTTCTCAAGGCGTTTAGAGTAACCACCCAGTACGTCAATTATTACGTTGTACGTACTGTTCAACCCTGTAACCATTGCATCTCTGCTTCAGCTACCACATCATGGGCCCGTACTTGAGGGTCTTTTCCTCATCTTTCTTGGCTCAATTCTCAATCCATGGGCAGCTCATTTCAATTGTGCAGACTTCTTTCCTCTCGTGGCTGACAAGTCGCGCGTCGATCCAATTTGCTCTTACTTCGTTGTGCTCTGCATAGATGGGAATATCCCTAAACGCCTCACTCGTGGTGTTCTGGTAGGCTGGTTTTGGCATCACCGGTGAGTACCATGGTGGAACCTCTTCTATTAACACATGCTCTCACAGGAGCTCAAAAAACAGAATCTTCAAAACTGAATTATGCCTGTATAGGTACTTGGTTTGTGCCAGGGAGGAACATCCAGCCAATACATGTGCAACGCTCTCTGCTACCTTCCCACGTAACCTGCATAGGACTTCGCCGTCGGTGGAGGTTTGCGTCTTCTCCTTTGTGTAGAGCTTCGTAGGTAACAACTGCTCATACATGCACAGTTCATACATGCCCGAGATGGTATATGTAGGGCATGTAGCCCAACCTTTTAACCATGCAGAGCAGGTGGTTATGCTTAGGCTCTCATCTTCCCATCCGATACGGAATAACGTTCCTTGCCACTTTTTGTCTTTAGCGATCTCCAAGAACTGCTTCTCTTGAGGTTGCTTCAACAGATTCCACGCTCTTGCTGCAGTCACCACCTTTTCTTCTGTTTTAACACGCACGGGATTTAGGGTATCAAGCTGAAGTGTGATGTTGAGTTCTTCAGCGTACGTAGCTGCTTCCCCAGTCTGGTCTGAATTCTGATACAATTTCAGTTGCTATTTGATTTTAGTGATCTTGTACTTGTGTTCGACTGATCGCAGGCCTCTACCCCCTTTCTCCCTCGGTAGATATAACAAAGAAGTTAGGCTAGCTGGATGCTTGCCCCCGTTCTCAACTATGATCTTCCGAGCTGCTCTGTCTACATCTCTTAACTCTGATAGAGGCCAATGCTGTGTCCACATTAAGTAAGGCAGGACCCGTAGTGCATACGGATTAGTTGCCTGTACACGCTTACAATCAGACAGGGGGCTGGACCATATAATAGATATCCTGCGTAGATACTCTTTAGTCGCACACGCTAGGGCCAGCCGTTCATCCTGTCGAACGTTCTCTAGCACCCCCAGGAATTTGTAGTGTTTTCCTCCCCAGGAGCCGTGATGGTAGTTGTCTGGTCCATCCTCATACCAGACTCGTCTATCACTTGGGCTCCCCTCTTCACGTGTACCACTGAGCACTTCTTCTGATTCCAGTGGAGGCCGATGTCCTGCATCGCTCCTCTAGTCTCCTTCAGCACCCGGTTCAGCTTGCTCTCGGAGGCAGCAAAAACCTTCAGGTTTATTATATTTATTATTATTATTATTTAGAGAACTGAGATATTGAATATTGCATATTCAATTATCACTACTATTTAATATTCTTATCGTTGTTGGTTCATGTTGAAATCGTGGCAGATTTTAAAGAGGAATTTGTAGTGAAAAGATATTAAATATTGATACAGTATGTTGCCCTGTATCCGGACACTTAAAACAAAAAATTCATTTTTGAGGCGCCCTTTTCAGTTCTCGGTAAACGAAGTTTTTCGAGCGTTTTCGAATGAAAGCTGAACATTTCGGCTTTAAGATAAACGTTTTGGCGAGTTTAAAGCTTGCAAAAAAGTGGCAGAAGACGCCGTTCTGTTCAGGTGAGTAAACTTTACAAGGCTAATATTTACGCTGTTTACTGCGCAGTAAAATTAGTGCTGCTCAGAAAAGGGTAGGTAATATGTGATATTCTCAAAGAAACTGTTTTATATTTAAAGGGAAGATACTTAAAGAAGTCAGGTTCTCAGAAAGTTTATTAATTCTTCTTGAAATTGGATTTGCTTGGAATAACGGAGGCCAGAACATTCACTAACTATTGATGTCACGTGCCCTGTATCCGGACAGTTTTTTCTTTGCTGTACAGAATCGGTGAAGTAGCTGTGTACATTATCCGGATAAGATTTCTTTCATATCTGTAACTATCATTAAAGCTTAGGATATATGATATGGTCGTAAAATGTAATTCCACTCAACTCCGTATGGAAATTTTCTTCACTCGTTCAGAGGAGACTTGATTTTGTGCGCACGGCTTGTTTCGCGTGACTGCATTTTCTACATATAACCGAAAGCGTCGGAGTTGAACCTGGAATTCTGACCCGGTGGCTTAGTGCAAAATTTTAGCGAGATCTATACAGAGCGGAAAAACCACCAAACTTTGCATGGTTGTAGCTTAGGGCATGTTAGTCAATATTAGGATCGGTACCCAGGATTTTTCTTCAGGATTTGCAGCAACCGCTCGCTGAAGTTCTTTAACAACCTTCCATGATGGGTGCCCTGCGCTGAAAATTGCAATCCCTTATTTTTTGCCATTTTTTGATGAAAATCACATAAAAAGGCAAGTAGATGGAAAAAGAAACTTTGTTAATACTATGATTGTTCAAACCGATGACTAAAACAAGTCAGCTTAATGATACAGCAATAATGATATACCATGGTAGGTTCCCTGTGCTAAGAATATCAATTCCTTGTTTTTTGCCACTATATTAATGAAACATGAAAATGAAAAAAAGAAATTGTATTATCTTATTATTAAAACCAATGACAAAAAGAAGTCAACTAAATGGAAAATCCAAGGACGATGTTTTCAGACGCGTATTCAGTCCCAAATGGCATTTCAAGATGGCGGCTTGAAGGTGTCTTTTCATGGACTGTAAGTATCTGCTAGAATATATTGCCGTTTTGGGGGGGAATTGTGTACGATTTGAATCACGACAGTTTTAAGTGAAGTTTTAAGCTCTTCTTGGTGATAAATTTGTTATCGAAAGCCACATTTTCTCCTCACATTTCGTGCCCATTATGAATGACTATACAGAGTTTACTTTTGTACTGGTTAAAATTAATAATAGAACAAAATGGCTTCTTTTTATAGCGCTCATATCCTAAGCGCATGGTGCTTTACAATGTTAAAGAGGAAAAAATAGATATATCTCGAGCATGAAATAACATATATTAAAATCTATTTGCAATTCACAAAGAACAATAGAAGGGAACGAAAATTCAAATGTTTTAACATTATTTTGCCATTAAAGTTTGTATATGATGATAATAAGTCAAGGAAAAAACTGAATATACATTCTATAAGTTTAGGTATATGATATTGAAGACGTTTTACAAAAATATTACTCTCTAAAAATTGCGTAAAAAGATATGTTCTCAGTCCTTTCTTGCTAAAGATGGTAAATTGCGCAAATCTAGCTAATGGTAGTGAGTTCCACAGTTTAGGGGCGCACTCCGAAAAAGCCTTGTCCCCGTGATTTTTTGAGGTTGTTCTAACAGCTGCTGAGATGCAGACCACAAGTTCCTGGAGTGCCTTTTATAACTAAGTCTGTCCCGGCTAGATAGCTAGGTGAAAGGTTATTAAGTGATTTGAAAACTGACAAAAGAAGTTTTAAAAGAGCATGATAACTAACAGAAAGCCGGTGAAGGTCAAATGGATAATGTGTTCACAAAGTTTACAACTCCGAGTAACGATCCTGGGGGCAGTGACGGCGGCCATATTGAATTAATTCGATTTAAGGAGTATTATAGGATGCCCAGGGGGGCATGAGCACATTTCGTTTGTATTTTCGAGCACTTTTCGGGTCATTTTTTCTCAAAGTTTTTTTAGAATAAGATTGTAATGGTAAAAAAGATCCTTGTGCCGTGTTTTGATGTAATGATGATCGCTTTTTTCCCAGAAATATACAGTGAAAGACCATATTTCTAATACTTAACCACAAAAAGGCGATCATTATTACATCCAATGGCAAGAATGTCCTTTGCACTACTGAGATCAGCCCTACTTTGCTTAACAGGTTCGCGAGTTTTTAGGAGAGTCAATTTAGAACTGTCGGACATTGACTTAGATATTGAAAAAGGTAAGCAAATATTCATTAAGGCATTGAGAACGCTATTTTACTTTCTTCTTCTTTTAGTAATTTTCTCAGTAAGAATGCGTTTACCCTTTAAACTGGCGAAATGAATGGTTTTAATTTAAATTTCTGATAACGATCGATTTCGACAAACATTTTAAAAGAAAAATCAGCGATAAAAAATTAAGTAGCACGACGTTTCGACGACTCCGTATCATCATTACCAAATGCAAAGAAAATTAGCATGAATTGGTGATATATATATATATACAGAAAAAAGAAAGTGTCAGGAATATGTTGAGTTAAATTGAGGTGCGAAAATGGAGCAATCTAACAATTAAATAAAACGTTTCGCCCGGATGGAGTCCGCTTGAGTGTTTTTAAATGTAGGTATTTTGTTCCTGATGATAAGCATTTCGAAGATCAAACACTCAAGCTTCCCTCGGCATTTCTTGAGGACCTTAAAGTTTGTGTTAAGATTCATCCGTTTTAAGTTGTGTTTTTCCAAGAAATGCTTGCCAATAACGGAGTGTTTGTGTTCCTCTACACGCTGATGGACAAGTGACGGCACGTGTAACCGATATAATTTGCATCGCACAAATCACATTTGAATTCATAAGCAACATTCTGCTGGTTCACTAGCGTAGGCTTTAATTCCGTTTCTCGTAGATAATTGATGAACTTTTTGCTCGTAAAGATTGGCGGCAAAGGATGATTGATCTTCCTTCCGAGGTCGCACAACTGCATGCAACTGTCTCTAAAGAAACTCGGAAGCTTGTTCTCACGCGCGAGATTCTCTTCAATCGAAGACATGAACGCGTTTGCCATGAGCGGGCCCAATGGCGATCCCATTGCGACACCGTCGATCTGTTCATAGAGGTTACCATTAAATTCGAATAGTTTAATGAATACACTCGGTTGCTATGTGAGGCATCCATCAACGACCAGACAAAATTCAGGAAAGTTGACCAGCGGAGACCAAGCACGAGAGGTAGACCACCAAAGTATTACCACTCGCTCTTTAAGAAAGAAAAACATCTAGAATCTGCCGTTCGGAGAATTCTTCCGAAAGAAATAGCTGACTTCGTTTGCCAGAAGGGTTCACGACTAGTCCACCTATATGGCCTTTCCACGACACACAAAGAACGCCTTGCGATGAGACTGATCCTATCTGCAACTGGAACATACAATTACGCCCTAGCTAAATGGCTAGATGAGAAATTGAAACCTCTATCACTTAATGAGTATACAGTCACGGATGTCTTCGAGTTTACTAAGGATATTCAGCACTTCGAACTCGACGATTATAATTTACTTGTCTCGTATGACGTCACAGCGCTATTCACAAATGTACCGTTAGATGAAACCATCCATGTTCTAGCGGCAACAAAGGCGGCGCAAACTCACGTTACGAGGGAAGGGTGCAATGTATTTACATACCATAGGTGACGCGCCGGTGTCGCGTTACTGGCGACCGTTGAAAATATAAAAGACTTTGTATGAGAAATATATTACTGAGATCTACGAACGCTAAAGAACGCTAAACCTTACTTTTTCTGGAATGAAATGAATAAAAAAGACTTAGGGACCGATCATAAAGTACGGGTGGGGGGGAGGGGTGGGCTATGAAATTTTTTTTTTAAGTACTAGTTTTCAGTGGCCAACCCGCGAGTTATTTGACAAAATTGGGCGGCCCACCCCTGGAGTGGCTCAGAAACAACTAGTGACCCACCCCACAACCAAAACCAGTAACGCTGATGTGGATAGGTACATTAGGGAACATTGGCTTACCACTTTAGTCACAATCTCCAAAAAATCTTCGAGATTTTAATTTGAACTAGTTCTGCGGAATCTTTTCTATTTGGTCATTACAGTCAACACTGCATTCCACTGCATTTTGGTGTCTGTTTGTCGTTTTACTGGTTTTTTTCGCTTTTTGCGTAACCACTGTTACTCCTTTCATAGAACGAAGTGAAGGCTGGTCACTTCGATGTGGCAGGGTCCTGGACCAGTTGCAACGAGAATGGCGGTTTTTTTTCGCCGAAATTCAAATCCGCTGCAAGTTTTTCAGCTCCAACCCAAAACGGAAACCTCTTCTTCCTCTCTGGGAGATCGGCTCGAAAGAAGATCCATAATTTCCCCATCAAATCGAGCCATTTGCGCCGGACTTCGAGGCTCATATGGCTTTCGTCCAGTACCTGTGACCACTGTTGCGCTTACCAACTAATTTGCATTATGACAATTAGCACTTACACGACGGGTGGAAGGGCGGAAATGACACGTCAACTAGGGTCTTGCAATGTCAAAAAGTGAGTCCTGGCACCCGTCGTGTAAGTGCTAACTGTCATAATGCAAATTAGTTGGTAAGCGCAACGGCGGTCACAGGCACTGGACGAAAGCCAGACGTAGCCTCCAGTGCAGGCGTTTTCTTTGAACGCGCAATTTGCTCGCGAAAGCGCCATGTTGAAACTTCCCGAAGAGAGGAGGAGATGGGGCGAGTCAAAGGGAGCGGGGAGGGGGCGGGAGAGAGAAGAGAAAAAATTTTTTTCTCTCTCCTCCCCCTCCCCCCTTTCCTTCTTTCGCCCTCGCGCCTACCGTAAGGGTTACTATTTCTACTCTCCCTAATCTTCCACTGTCATAAAATCAAAGATGGCGGCTACAACAATATTACGAACACGAACAAGGTTTTGCCCACCAAAAATACGCCTGCACTGCAGGCTAAGCCAGAAGTGCCTCGAAGTCCGGCACAAATGGCTCGATTTGATGGGGAAATTATGGATCTTTTTTCGAGCCGATCTCCCAGAGAGGAAGAAGAGGCTTCCCTCTTGGGCTGAAGCTGAAAAATTTGCAAAAAAACAGTTTAAAAAAATTGAAAAATTTTTTTTCAACACTGGTCAGCATCTTGAAACCTGCGTCTTTAGAAAAAACGCAAACAAAGATCTTCTCCTGCACTTTCAAAGTCACGTGGACGGCACATTTAAACGATCGCTCTTAAAAACTATGCTAAAGCGTGCGAAACGATTGTCGTCTACGCAAGATTTTTTCTTGCAGGAATGTAAAACCTTGAAAGGGATATTATTGAAATTAAAATATCTCAAGAAGCTCATTGAAACGGCCATTAACAGAGCCAAACACCCCCGAGACCTGAACCACACGCCCACTGACAACCGCCTTCGGATTACCTTGCCCTGTAAGGATGGAGACAGTTGGGCGACCTCTGAAGGAAGATCAATCATCCTTTGTAGCCAATCTTTACAAGCAAAAAAATCGAGAAACGGAATTAAAGCCTACGCTAGTGAAACAGCAGAATGTTGCTTACGAATTCAAATGTGATCGGTTACACGTGCAGTCACTTGTCCATCCGCGTGTAGAGGAACACAAACGTTCCGTTATTGGCAAGCGGTGAGGGTAAAGGACGGAATGAGTTTGCGGAATGGCATGTGGCATGGCTTACGGAATGACATAATTATGCGGAATTTAATACACGCAGCTGAATGATCCAAAGAAATAAATTAAACTGAAAAGAGCGCCCTTTTTTGGCGCCAATCAATTTGCAAACGCAGCCGCTGTTTTAATGTCGCGGGCTTTACATACGATGACAATAAAAAAAAAAAAACCAGGAAGGCTCATTGTCGACCAGCCTTTTCCGCACAGGTCACGCTCCCTTCTACTTTATTTTTTTCTGCAAAAGATGTTTGTACGATTAACTTAACAGTTCCTTGTTACCTATATTTGTATTCGAAACCGTGTGAGAAGTTTGTTTATGAGACTGTGGGTTACGTGATCGTGACATCATTGATAATATTCAGAGATGAATCGAATTCCTCAGTTGCGAGCTTGAGACGTGCGAAACAGAAAAATCGACCAAAATGTTAATTTCGTGGCAAGATTTGAAAAATCAATTTTTTTCATTTTTGTTCATAGATAGCTTTTAGGTATATAAGAAACCTAACGTAGATTGTCCCCGCCGAAAGCCTTTTATTCGTGAGAAAAATAGAAGATCGGTTTTCGATGTCGGAGTATCGGACTGCATTAATTTTTAACCTGAAATTCGCTATAAACAAACATCAACTTTCCTCGCGTTCGCAAACGAAGCTGGATGGAGAAATTTGGACACTTTCCACGAACAGAAAAATTCTTTTCCTTCCACTAGAAGATACTTTCTGGACAATAGGAAAGCTGGTCGTACTGAAATAATTTTAAAAATGAGGGATAGGTTTTCAGGATAACAAAAATTTAAGTTCGTTACTCATTTTCGACGGCAATATTTAACATGTGGTATAACTCCAAATTCCCTTCTTGCTATTTAAATCACACATTTAGACATTCATTTAAAACATACCTGGGAGTGAAGGAAATCTCTGTGAGACACCATCGAAGTTCAGGAATTTACATGGTAGGCTGGCGGTAATTGTCTGTATTGTGTGTTGTGTAAATCGAAACGCACATAGATATTTATAGCCGAAAGGCTCATTTTTCGTACGTCTTGTAGGTTTTCCCTTTGCAAAATTGCTTTTTTCAATCAAAAAATAAGATAAAAAGGTGAAACTGGGTCAATTTTAGCCATTTTGAAACACTGAACTTTACCTGCCGGCGACTCTGCGTGACAGTCTGTTCCGTGACTGCACGTGGCACAACGCACGTTTGAAGAGACGGAGCTGTCAAAATGACAGTCACGAAATCAAGGTAGTAACGGAACTTAATTCTTGATCGAAGGAGTATTAAACATTTTCGGTGCCGACAGTATTTTGAAGAAGCAAAAAATCAAAGGCACAAGTATTCTGGTACTCACTTTCTATCGAAAAATAAGGGTTTCGCTAAGGATAACGGAAAAAGAAGATATTTCGTCTTGTTACTTTACAATCGAGGGAACTAAGTTATTTTGGTCACGCCTCACTATATTTACCGGACTTCAATGTTTTCTTTTGGAGACTGCCTTCAAGAACCTTAGCCAATTCTCAGGTATGTTTTAGATAAATGTCTAAATGCGTGAACCAGTAAAGCAGTTGCTCACTCAAATTGGCGCCAAAAAAGGCGCGGCAATGACGCGCGCATGCCTTTCAGTTTAATTTATTTCTTTGCGCCAATTTCCAGATTTTACATTCCGCATAATTATGTCATTCCGCAAGCCATGCCACATGCCATTCCGCAAACTCATTCCGCCCTTTACCCTCACCGATTGGCAAGCATTTCTTGGAAAAACACAACTTAAAACGGATGAATCTTAACACAAACTTTAAGGTCCTCAAGAAATGCCGAGGGAAGCTTGAGTGTTTGATCTTCGAAATGCTTATCATCAGGAACAAAATACCTACATTTAAAAACACTCAAGCGGACTCCATCCGGGCGAAACTTTTTATTTAATTGCTAGTTTGCTCCATTTTCGCACCTCAATTTAACTCAACATATTCCTGACACTTTCTTTTTTCTATATATATATATATATATATATATATATATATATATCACCAATTCATGCTAATTTTCTTTGCATTTGATAATGATGATACGGAGTCGTCGAAACGTCGTGTTACTTAATTTTTTATCGTTGATTTTTCTTTTAAAATTTAATTGAAATGAAATGTTTTTTTAATTCGAATAATTTCTTTTGAATGAAATAAATTTTTTCTTATCAAAACTAAGTTTTTTTTAAATCGAAAGGAGTTGTCAATTGTCAAATTAATTGTAAGTTAGGTTGGTTTTGCAACATTTTCTTTGCGAGACAATAACTTGACACTTGGACTTTTCCCTCCAGGATCACGTGATATGGCGCGATTCTGTGGGTGTTGGTAGTTCTAGGTTAAGGCTTAAATCAGAGTGTGCGGATTATCTTTTAGCAGAGCCCCTCTCTCTGTTTGTTACGCTATACTGATGAGCTACAATAATAGCGAAACAGCTGTCTATGGCTACAATCCTGCTCTGTTTTGCATTCTTTCAGTGTGGTGTTGATGTATTGCAAAGTTAATTTTCACGTAGTACGATGAGCATTGCAGTATTCTGTTTGCAGAATTTAATATGTCTACAGGATTTTCATGGTTTATTCTCAAATAAACTAATATTATTATTATGATGATGATTATTTTTCCTCTGAGAGATTATTTGAACAACCATTTAATTGTGTTTCAGGTAATTCAAATACAACTGAAATATAAAAGAATTCCAACTGACCTGACTAGTTTGAGAATTAACCACGGATGCTTCTTCTTCATGAAGTTCTCCAAGAGCGTCACCATACTAGAAGATCAGGCAGTAAGGATGATGAATCAACCAAATGATTTTTTTAGTCATAATAAATATATAAATTTCATATATTCTAACAGTGAAATCAAGAAATAAATAGCAATTTCATCGCCGTTAAATGCAGTTACGAAAAGAAAGCGTCAAAAATTCTTTGAATATATTTATTTCATATATTTGAACCGCGTAACAAATATATTTGTTGCAGTTAATTTTTTATTTGAGTTAGTTTTTATATTTCTTTTGTTTCAAATTCATTAGCATTCGTCACCATACCCAAAAACAATGGAAAAATAAAAATTAACTGCGATAAAAATGAACTACAACATATTTATCAGTACATCTTCATCTTTCCCGGCTCATTACGTACCAATAGACTTAATGAGTAGCTCCCAGTTGGCTTACTAACTCAATAGACCTTATTCACGATACCCGCCATCTTTGCACGCGCTCTAGGATCGATGGGATAAAAGCTATGTCACGTGATAGTTCAGGAGGCAAACAAGTGATAAAATATGCCAATACGAGTAATCGCGGTCGATTTTGTTTATTCTATCAAAACGAGACGACGATTTCATAGTCAAGCAAAATGTACATACAGAGTTTTTAGCAAGATTTACGTCATTACATACTGTTTGCCATAAACACATCTTTCGGCCAAACTTTCGGCCAATCTCAAATTTAAAGTTTATTTCTAAGCTGGTTGAAAAGTCTGTTGCAGTTCAACTGACGAAACATGTTATGACCAACCATCTTAACGATACGTTTCAGGCAACATGCAAAGAATTTCACTCAACCGAAACAGCACTACTTAGAGTACAAAAAGACATCTTGTGTTCTTTGGATCAAAACAAGTCGGTCATGTTACTTTTATTAGACCTTTCTGCAGCATTTGACACGGTGGATTATGCAATACAAATATCTCGACTCTCGCACCGTTTTGGGGGGAAGCCACTGTATTGGCCTGGTTTAAGTCCTACTTAACCTCCCGGCAATAATTTGTTAAGGTAGAAGAGGGTATGTCATCAAAGCGACCGTTGTTGTGTGGGGTGCCCACTGCTGTACATTGTCTATGCTGCGCCGATTGCTGATATCATCAAAAAGCATGACTTACTATACCATCTGTACGCTGATGACACGCAACAATATATTTCCTTCAATACTGATTGTTGTGCTGATCTTGATGAGGCAAAGTTGCGCGTTGGCGCTGTGTTGAAGAAATAGACCTTTGGATGTGTAAAAACCTATCGAAACTTAATCAAGACAAAACTGAACTTGTCGTTATATTTCTAGTCTCCTGAGCCAACGTAGGTGCTGTCGGTCTTTACGCTCCAGCGGGCAAGAACTGCTCACTGTGCCACTGGCTAAATTAAAAAAGACTTATGGAGATCGGGCGTTCAGCATTGCTGCGCCAAGGCAACGGAATAACTTGCCTCTTAACATTCGTAAATCTCCATCAATCGCTATTTTTAAAAGATATTTGAAGACTTATCTTTTTAAAGAAGCCTATGATTTTTAACTTCTATTCTCAATACACGTTTTTTCTTTTATTATCTGTAATTTTATCTTCAAGTTAGTATTTTTAGATTTTAGATTTTTAACTTTCATTTCTTGTACAATGTATATATACTTTTAAGAGTTGTAACTAATTTATCTGGGTATTTTATTTTATTTTTTAGCTTTTTAAGTTCTAATGATTAACATAATCATTGTAAAGCGCTATGAAAGTGTAGCTGAATAGCGCTATATAAATTATTATTATTATTATCATCTACGGTCGATCTTGCATACAAAAAAGTAACAATGATCACTTCCACCCATACTCTGACATTATCGTTTTTAAGATGAAAAGGTCTTCATTTCCTGTTGTCTATAATAAACAAACTCAACAGTGACTTCTTCCATTGACAATTTTTTTCACTTATTTGCGCCCTGAGAAATCACGTGACATTGCTTTTATCCCTTCAGTCCTTAACGCGCGTGCAAAGATAGCGGGTGCCGTGAATAGGGTCTATTGGTTAGAGTGCTGCATCTGTATCACGGAGGTCTGGGTTCAAGTGCACGCAAGAGTGAATTTTTCCAGGCTTTCAAATTCAGGCTTTTCTTTACGCAGCTTAAACTGGGATAACAGTTTCTTTACATTTATCAAATGATTTTTATAAAGAGACCATTCTAAACTTACACTACTAGTAAATCGTTATTCTTCATATTTACGTTAAATGTAATTCGTATGATGCGAATTATATTGGATACACAAGCCGCCACCTCCATCTACGCATTGACAAGCACAGATACTCCGAAAAAGAAAAACACCAATAACAGCCAACTAATCTCCAAGAACGTTTTAAGATCCTTCAGAAATGCAGAGGAAAGTTTGAGTGCCTCATTTATGAGATGTTGTTAATTGAGGAAAAGAACCATCCTTGAACACTCAAACCGACTCTACTCCAGCAAAACTGTTCACTTAATTATTTTATTCCTTTGTTCTTCAAATTTAATGTTGTGTTTGACACTTTCTTTTCTGTATATATCGGTTCATAGTCTCTTTCATTTGTATTCATAATGGTGACATGTCGTCGCCGAAACGTCGTATATTAATAGCGTTGCTTTTTATCCTTAAATGTAAAAACCGCATATGGAAACCTAATGATCTTAAAGATACTGTTAGTCGAAAATTTGGGGACTTAAATCAAGTTACATAAGGGTCAGGGACCAGACTTTAATAACGGCGGAAGTGTGGCATTAACATATAAAGTTTGACTAGTGTGGTTGTCAGTCCTTTTACAAGAGGACACCAGGCTCCGTGTACAAATTCTAAGTGAACTTATTACGTCGAATCTTATTATCTCCCGACCTTTCTTCACTTCTACACACGGTACAGGTCAGTACAATAGAATTCGCTGCAAGAAACAAATTTAAAAGAAATGATCGCTTTGAGGCTACAGTTCAAAATGGATAAAGTAAATTTCCTGAAGACGCGGCTCCCATTTAGTGAACACTCCGCCCCCAATCATGAATTCGAACTTTCAGCTTTGATATAGGGGGTTCATAACTACTACAACAAAATAATCAGACTTTGTGTCCTTAATTACTGGCGATTTCTTGGAAAACTCAAAATGAAGTTACAACTCATTGGTCACGGGCCATTTAAGCGTTGCTACTTTCGCCCTTACTTCCACAGTCCTCACTTATCTATCTGCACAGGGAACCACCTTCTCAACTGGATTTTGACGGACGACATTACAATATATATTGATATATGGATTTAGCTAGGGCTAAACGCAAAGCTCCCTTTTATTACTTAACATTTGGAGCCTTTAATTTATTATTTGAGGAAGGATTTCATTTGATTAAGAATAGAATATCCCACACACACATCTGAACTGAATAGACTCTCCCATCGAGCTAAAAGTATTCTGTTATAATGAAACCTGGACTCAGTTTTACATTGCAAAACTGACTTATACGGTCCCCCTTGTTGGGTTTAGGGGGATCTTAACAGTAATGGACAATTAAAGTTTCGAATTGATTGAATATTATTTCGAACTGCATATTATTGAGTTTGGAATAGAAAACAAAAACAGGCTAAAATATTGTTTAAACGAAGGACAGAAGTTGACTGAAATGTTAATTTAATTAGCAGGCAAAACCAAAATTATTCAAAGCATCATTTACAATCCAACAGTCAATAGCTAGTTAACATGTTTAGAAATATAGTTTCGATCCTAAAACTGCATATAATCATTTTGCTTTATTTACCCGTTTCTTCGACAATCAAAACAGCACTTTTATCACAAAAATTGCTTCCTTAATTTATTCGATCGTTATTAAGCTTCCTCTTGAAATAAGAAGAGAGCTTGTTCTTGTTTTCTCAGTTTTGATCCTCAGATTGGGAGAGTTGTATACTATACAGGCGAAAATATATTTACATGTTTTCGCAAAGCAAATGAGCCGGTCAAGTGTAACTTTAATTAAATATCCCCTTAAAAAGTTCTATCAAAACACACAAGAGAAAATTCTAAGCCCTCCGAAAACTGCAAATGACAATCATAGGGTAGTTGTTCTAGAGATATTTGCATTTTACAGGCTTACATAATCAAGTTTCCCTGCAGCTTACCCGCTAATGAAAAACAAAACTTTCAACACCAGCTAAGAAATGTACCAAAAAGTGTCATGGACGTGCAAACTCGTTGTTTTGTTAAAATAAAACTATTTCTTTTCGCCGTTCTTGTTGGCGTTGCCGCCGTCGTTGCTTAAGGTGGCTCCCTGGAGTATTTACTAATAACCCTAGCTATGTAGCATACGTTAAAGAACGAAATCTAGTTACTTTGTCTTTGCGATTTTGTTCACGAGATTCACCGCTAAGTTTACCCATATAAGGAAGCTCCTTTATCAAGTTTCATTTTCTGGATTAAGGCCGTTGCCATGGCAACATCGCATCCTTAGACAGGCAGTAATTTTGTCATTTTTGATCATTTTTTCTCAATATTTCTTATTTCCCTCGGTGAAATGTCTTAAAACTTTGCCACTTTATATTAACGATATTGCTTGGCATTTTAAAGTGGAAAAAAACATGGGGTCGTTAAGACGGTTTTGCCAATATTTTGAAATTTTTTTTTTTGTACTGGAGGAATTTAGCTCTTACAGATTTTAACAAAAAAAGGACAGTACAAAGGTACTGCGACTGTTAAGAAATGAGGCGATTTAAAAAAAATACCGAAGGAAACGCGAGAAATTCACGGTCAATTAATTACGTTGACGTCACAAAAATCGAAAAACAAGCGTAGTTCGGGATCGTATGAGCAAAATACGCGCGAGAGCCATCACGCGCGCATGCGCATAATGCACAAAGCTACTGAAAACATGTGGTTTCGTTAAAGAGTACGAACACCATTGTTTTGAAGCCGTTTATTAGTATTATTACGGTGGTATCTTGCCAGTTGAAAAAGGAGAGATACCGGATTCAATTTTATACCTAACACAGGACGTTTTCTTCGAAGTACTTCACTATTGTAGCCATTAAAAATTCGAACCGTGGTGGTCACTCGTGAGGATAGCGATCGTCGGAGATGAAGACGGTGTTTTTGCAAGGATCGCAATAAGTCCTTCATTTCCTTATCTGCTGTACACTGTTTGCAGATCTTCAAAGGTCAGCCCATTTCCGAATACTTCTTCAGCCTTGTTCTTCTTTAGGGGTAATTTCGACGGCGAAGTTTTTCTCTAAAAGTCTGCTGTAGAAGATGGCCCCTATCTATAAATCGTACATCATGTTCTCAGCTACACGTACAAGACCGTAGGTCTCGACGGACAACTATTGCTTTCGTCAAGGGTCAATCTGTTAATAAAATATTCTTTCTCGTTGTGCAAAAACATTTTCTAGTACATCTTGCATGTGCGTTGAAGGACGTTTGAAACAAGAAAAAGTACAAGGAGGTTGGTTCGTCGATGGAAAGGTTCCTTCGATTAGGATGCAAGTTAAGTGGGAAGCCTTTTTTCTGATACGTTTTTTAAACAATGTGATAGAGTCGGCAAAAAGAAAAAAAATTTACACTCCCTGTAATCTTGTCTTAAAGCCACTTCTAGAATTACTTAAATCAAATCAAATGTAAGAGAAATAAAGTGACCGACGAGCTCTGCCAGTGAAGACAATCTTCAGTGTTTGTTCGGGAATTGGCTCGATCTTTCAGATCTTTCCACTGACCGTGAACCAAAGGCCAGAAACAGCAACATTGCTTCCTTCTGGGTAGGTGTGCTTACTTCTTTGTTTTCTTAGTAAAGTTTCCACTCACCATTTACTTCGACTATTTAAAGTTTGTGTACTTTTGAAGCGAAAGAATTGATGTCTTTGGAAAATTTCTGCTTTGTTTTTACATACAATTTACTCTTATGTGACTTGTAACCGGTGTAACATTGTCTCCTCTCATAAATGTTTGAACTACTAACCAAACTTTTTCCACAATGAACTTCAACAGAAAGGTAATGAAAATTTTTGGGGAAAATATTTCGAAACTGAGAGGCCATGTTTGTTTTAATTTTTGCGTGGACGTTGCGCGGATTTTAAAGCTCGCGCCATACTAGTGACCAGGCTGCGCACGGCAAATTTACTCTAGGGAGCCACCTTAAGCTCCCTATTGTTGTGATCCAAAAATTTTGCTACTATGGCAACGTGACGTCACACTTCTCTCTAGTGAGTGGAATTCTAAAAGAGTGCTTGTATAAAAAGATATAAGGCGTTAATTTCAGAAAACTACGTCACCATAAACAAAGATTTGGAAAAAGAACTGCTACAACAATCGTATTAAATAAAGATGAAAATTTGTTATCATCAGAGTTGCTTTGAAATCGGAGTTGTCATTGCAACGAAATGACGCCATTACCTATTTTACTTGTAGCGATATTTCACGGCACTGAGAACTGTTCTTCCAAAATCGTTCACGGGAGCCTTTTCCTCCAAAAGCCGCCTCGATTTTCGTGAAGTTTAAGCGGAATCTGTTAGAGCGTTATCGAGATACTTTGGAATGAAGTTTTATGGTTAGAAATACAGTAAAAAATGGACAATCTTGATGTTCGGCTGTTATCTATAGAAAACGAAGCGCTTTTGACATGCAATTTCACCTCATAGTAGTTTCAATTGTGAAAGATCATGGAGATAGCTCCAGCCGATTGCTAGAAAGAAGGATTTGGTTAGTATGTTTATATTGAGGCGCTCTTCTTATCGGTTTTATACACATTTTGGTCTACTTTAACAAATTTGCGATTAATTTTTAAAACGCTCGATGGATTTTTTTTTTTTTTAATAACATTCTCGAGATTAAATGTCGTTTTTAGGAGACCTTTGAGTCTCAAGATTATTGCTATATCGTGAGGCTGTAAAATAAGGCCTACAATTCGCTAATTTTTTTACCGGAAGTTTCTTCTTAACAAGAGAGAGCCTCTCATTATTCAAGGATATTGTCTCCAAGTTTCATTTTCAAGTGAACAGCAGTAACTAACAATGTATTTGAAATATACAAATATGTTAGCGTTTGTTATACACGAAAATATGAAAGTTGGAGACAATAAGGAAACAGAATAACTGCTATGCTAGTTTTAAGTAGTTGATTTGTACTTTAAATGAGAATAATCTGACAAGCCAATGCAAAATAATTTGTGCGTGATATTCAACGAAGATACTTCTATTTCTGCCTCTTTAACTCTGTATATGTGACTCTGTTCTGTAGTCTTAAAATTTAATACCTGGGCTAGATTCAACTTTCCTTCTCCTTCGTCTTCGTTGCCTTCGTCATCTTTTCCCTCATCTTCTATTCCTTCGTCTTCATCCTTTTGGAGTTCTTCAGCAACCATCTTTGCAATATCGGAAGCGAATTGAGACAAGCCAAACTTTTCATCAGTCCGTTTCCATTTCTTCACCTGATCGATGTCCACTTCGAATTTCGATGGATCTACTTCGATTCCGTCAGTACTCTTTTCTTCAGGGTCAAATGGAAGACCAAGGAATGACTTCTTTAAACTTGTCTTTCCCGCTCGATCTTGACCTATCAGCATGATTCGTGTACGGTAAACTTTCACTTTTCCTTTCTTCAGAGCATTTTCATAGGCAAGCTTTGCTCTTGGTCCTCGTGCTTTTATCTCGTTTGGAACTAATTTTAAAAATCATTTATAATACATTTTTAGTAAATACCGATTAATGACTTCAATTTTTAGGCTACGTGCAAACGGACGCAACAACTCGCAACATTGTTCGCCCACAATGTTAGGAGTTGTTGCGCCTGTTTGCACGCGGCTAAAAGTTTGACCGGTTTAAAAGTTTGCGCAGCAACATGAAACAACATGTAACAGGGTGTGCAAATGGACGTAACATGTAACATCCAACAGTGTTGGGTGTTGTTGGCCAACAATGTTGCGTCCGTTTGCACGGGGCTTTTCATACTTCTTACAATTTTTTTATGGATCGGTAATTCGGAGAATCTATTCTGAGATTCATTCACCAATCACAACACCGGAAATTGCTTGCGTCATGGCATTAACATCACAACCAATCAGAGGCTTTCCCCCACGTTCCGGGGAAATCGGAACACGATTAACGAAGGCGATTCACGAATTTTTCTGAGGGTAGGGTGCGTCTGTACACAGGCTAGCTGCACCCAGGCTCTATTTATGTTTCGTTTGGCAAATAAAATTCCAGCGGACGAGGGGGAAGGGGAAAAGTATGGGAGATCTGCAAATGGTGAATAGGGCTGGGATAATTTCGGGCGAGATCCAAGCGCAGTAGATATTAGCCCCTGAGCACCAGAACGATTCCCCACATACGCAGGTTCTACACGTTTTCTAACGCGTGGGTACTCGCGGCCTGCGTGGCAGGCGTTTGAAAGGGAAGAAGAAGGAAATTTGAGCCCGAGCCGAGACCACGCGCAAATTCCCTTTCCCTTCGCGCTTCTCGCACGCCCTGAATCCCCTTCCCCTTTTCTTTCAAACGTCTGCCACGCTTACAGGCAGTAATGATCCTGAATAAAAGAATAATAAATAAAAAATATCATCAGATTCGACTTTCTTTAAATATGATCTGGAGAAATTATGCAATTCTCCGGGAGGGGTGTTATCCACCGCTAGCACCCTCCTCAACCTGCATAATGCTTTATGCTATACTCATCTTCATCCAATTGAACGCCTTATTGTTGACTAGCTTCCTTATGTACTCTATATTATAAGGTGTACAAATCAATAAAATCGATTTGTTTGCAAATAGCTTAACATTTTTTCATTTATGATGATGATGATGATGATGATGATGATGATGAATTATTATCATTATTCCATATACATTCTTTTTTTTTCAAGCAGGCGAGCGGGCGGAATCCTTTAAATCCTGCAATCTGATTGCAGGATTGAGCGGGCGGTATTTTACGATCTTGCCCGCTAACCCGGGTGGAATTGTTGACAGCTTCATTCACAAGTTTGTTTGTTGTTTGTGAATGAGCAAAAACCGTGACTTTTAAACCATTTTTCTTTTAAAACTTGCGCTATCATTAGCATTAGCAAGGGAAAAGTGAATTTTACTCTTCAGACAAAAAATGTGAAGGGAGAATCCAGCGAGTCAGCCAGGAAAACCACTTAAGAAAAGAAAAACGGTCGGCTCGTGATGTCGCTTCACTAGCTTTGTAAACGCGCTGTAACTCAAGACCTCAGGCACAGTTTCTCCCAATACGAACCTCCCAGCCGGTGAATAACATATATTTATTTTTTTCCAAGCTTGCGAGTGGGCGGAATCCTCCAAATCCTGCAATCTGATTGGTTCCGAGAGCGGTGGGTATTTTACAATCTTGCCCGCTAACCCGGGCGGGAATCGTTGGCAGCGTCATTCACAAGTTTATTTGTTGTTTGTGAATGAGCAAAAACCGTCATTTTTAAACCATTTTTCTCTTAAAAATTGCGCTCTTATTAGCATTAGCTAGGGAAAAGTTAATTTTCTTATTCAGACAAAAAATATGAAGGGAGAATCAAGCAAGTCAGCCAGGAAAACCGCTAAAGTAAAGCAAAACAGGTGGCTCGTGCATGATGTCGCTTCACTAGCTAGCGCTTTATAACCGCCCTGTAAGTTCTGCAATCTTGCTTTTATGCACCGTTTATTGGACATTTTTGCTGTATGAATCTTGATTCTGCCGTTTTTCATTGAATTTTGCCTCGCTAATTTTCTGCTTACTCAGAAAAGGTTGTTGTCAACGATTGTATTTAACTCTCAATCTTAAATAAACAACACGAATCACTTTTCAGCAGTCGGTTATCGCCGTTTTCATTTCTTTGTTTATAACTTGTTACTCACATCGCCTTCTTTTATTGGAATTCAATTCAAAACCCTAAAATTGGTATTTGTAATTAGCTATTTTTACAAAGCCTTTGTGCAGTTTTCATCCCACTCGACTGAACTAATTAATCAAAGGAATTATTCAAAAGAATTATTCAGCCGAAGAAAATCCTTGCTGTATTTTTTCCTGCGGCTTTTAATATCAATCTCTTCAATTCTTTTATCCTTGTTTGACACTAAGATTATGGGCATGAATTGTCCAGCCAGACACAAAAACCTTTCTTTATTCTAAAAGAGAGCAGTAAGTGCCATAATATAAATTACCGAGCTAAAAATCATTTGTTTTGGTTTGCAATCGATCGCGCGCTTCATTAACACGAACGCGTCCTACTTCAACACACAGAGGTTGGAGAGTGAAGGAAAATTTTCCTGAAACTTTTAAATCTCAGTTGGAAAAAAATCAAAATGTTATTCACCGGCCTAGGTCGGACCGTCCGTATTGGGAGAGACTGTGCCCTCGGTCTGAGTACCGCCCTCGGCCGTCACGACTTCGGGCACAGTCTCTCTCAATACGGTCCGACGTCCAGCCGCTCAATAACATAATTTAGTATATACACACTCAGTGATCTACCCTGCTAGCAGAGTCGCTTCGATCTTTCCTACATAAGTCGGGAAAGAGGAAGCGACTCTGCCGACATCTTCAAGTTCCTCTAATCTGCCGATCATCCAGCTTTTTGGATGAGTCAGACAAGTTTTATACTGGATAAACCAGTTGTATCTGTGCACGCACGCATATTCTGGAATTTTGCTAACTCTTTCTGCGCCCACGCTCCATAGCAAAACAAATAGCTGCCGCTTCAATTTCATGCGGGAATTTTGAGAAAATTACAGACTGAACGTTCAGTTTCAGAAAATTGGAGAATGTACCCAGATTCGAGATGGAGTTTGTTTTGGATTTAACCATGTACTTAGCCGATTTTACTTGCGTGAACGGATCCACAATCCAGTAAGTCATGTTACGCGAGGTTTTTTGCTATAACATTAATTCAAAATAAGATCATGAGGCTACAGAATCCATGTTGTATTTAAATGATCGATGCTTTTACAGCTGTTTGTGGATAACACCCGACTCGCGATGCCAAAAACGTCTTTGGATTTTGTTTTTTTCTACGACGTCAATCAAAATCTGAAGAAGCGGCGCTTTCTTCGCTTTCTCGCTTTTTATACATCTAAAAGGCCCGGTTCAAACGTCAAATTTCACATGTGCCGAACTTAACGCGAGAGTTAAATGCATGTGAAGTGCGACGTTTGAATCAATTAAATTCGACTGTTTAAATTAAATGAGACGTTTGCCGTATCTGCGACTGAAACAGTCGAAGATTCGACTTAGGTTCGACTTTTGACTCAAACGTCGCATTTCACATGTGCCGAACTTAATGAATGAATTTAATTTAGTAAATTATTATTATATTACTGAGAATATTGACAGCGAAGAGAGTTAAATTCGACAGAGTTCAGTGAGATAAATTCGACGTTTGAATCAAATGCCGTATTTAACTATTTTAGTCGACTAAAATAGCAATTAAATTCGGCACATGTGAAATTCGACGTTTGAACTGGGCCTTAGCGAACCTCTTAGGAAACAAAAGGTCGTCGTTCGTGATTTGTGATTGGTGGATTTCGATCCGTTTTCTGTGTTTCTGTGTTTCAAGGTTAAATGCTTTGTTTTTGAAAAGCACCGTAAGTTTTACCTTAGCTCTGACATTTTTTAATCTTCTTTATACTGAAACATGGCAAGTTTAGATTCCAAAGGTGAAATTGTTCCTATAGAGGTTCCAAATCCAGAGAAAACACAGCTAAGGAAGGGATAAAAAACCAGTACATTCCCGCTAACATTTACATTTGCTGACAAACACAGAGGATGCTACGGTAACGGTTTGATTGACGTCGCAGAAAAATTTGAATTTGGAGCATGCTCAATAAGAATTGTCGAGGATGTCGGCAGAGGTTCCTTCCTCTTCCCGACTTATCTAGGAAGATCGAAGGAGACTTTGTTCCAGGAGGGGCTGGCAGCGAGGTCTGGAACCGAGTTACCATGATCGCCCCAGTTAAGAAATTTGGCCGAGTGAGACTGAGTACCATTTTTCTTCAAAACAAATAAGGCGGAGAATGCAGAATGCGGAATTCGGTCAGTTGTAGGTCATATAATTGTTGTCGTTACAGGATAAGGGGAATGATGGTGAATGATGTCCGCGATTTTGGATATGTGGGAAGGAGCAACAATATTATAGCAGTTTATTAAAACGGACCAAGACGTTGTCGAGGTTCATAGAAGTAGATTTTATCATAAAAATGATGAATTGGTCGGAGAATGCAGACGTAGAGGGACAATGAGTTTTTGCTCGGTTTTGAGTTTTTCCGCGTCCAAACACCAAGAAAAGATTTCAAGATTATTTTTAATGGAATTTTTGGACATCAGGAGGCGTCATGTATGAACGGTTCATGGGTGATTACACTTATCGTCACTGATTCGGCATCTCGGCAAGTTCAGTTATTTCTAAGCTTCGTGAATTTTCGAGCAACCAGCCTACTAGTCTCCATCTCTTATATTTTTCCACCTACAGTGCGTGAGTGGTATTAAGAACTCTCTTCCTTATCCTAAACATATGCTACGAGCGCACTATATTAGTATGATTTCTTGCAACAGTCATGTGGGAATGTTCATTAAACCAATTTTCTACTTCGCTGTTCGTAAGTTTGTTTGTAAACTGGGAGCCACAACAAATATTATGAGCGAAAAAATACAGAATACAGGGCCAATTCAGTGAAAGCCAGGGTACATTTTCCAGTCACTTTGCTTCATATATACTGGGTCTGTCAGTAAAAGCTATTTTTAATATCTGAAGGCTGGGAGGGTTTTACTGAACCTTCAAAACCTTCACTGGAATATCATTGGAGTGACAATCAATAAATTTCCAACAACAATACTGTATTTAGCAGTTTGAATTAGATAGTTACTTCGTTTCAAGTATTTCCTTGAAATTGTTTGTACAAAAATTACCCTGTAGTTCTGGATTTTACTTGAAATGATTATAATGGTTTAGTGTGGGGACAAGAGGCTGGCAGTTGCTAATAAGAGTGAGTACATCAGAGAGGTGTATGCATTGAGAAAATCCCTCAAAGGACTGAAGTACAAGAAACAGAAAAAAAGAAAATTGAATGTTTTGCAAAGTTTATAAAGAGAATCAGAAGGAGCTTGAAAAATCTACAACTTCAATTGTTTGTGTATGAGTTATGAGTTTGATTTACAACAAAAACAAACAACTAAAGGTAAAATTGATTTTTTATCAACCATCAAAAGAAGTTATTGTCCCTTAAGTCCAATCCCCCCAGCAGTTCTTTCTACGATACTACCCTTAGCTTATCTGGCCTAGATGGGTATGTGCTGCTGATTGAGGGTGGTGACCATTTTACCCTTTAGAGTTTTGAACAGGGTGTCTGTTTGGGCTGTGAAGGTTGATGAAGAGCAGTCTATAGTTACATTTTTGGTACTACCATTTTTTCCCCTAGGTTTTTTTCCATGTTTCTAAGTTTAAAAGCTAACTTAATTCTGTATGCTAAATGAAATGAATCAGAATTATAAAATAAGGTCTCTTGGCTTAAAAAGGGTAGGGACATAAACAATGTGTCCTACTACCCATATTCTCTTTCAGTGCAAGCCCAGGGAGGTGATCTCACATTTTAATACCCTTTTACCACTTGTTGTCACAGCAAAGTCAGTGAATGTTTATGGTCTCTCTTTGCCTGCCGCGACACAAGTTTCCAACTGTTATTCAGTTGACTACAAATAAATATACTATCTTAATAATATGATTTTACATTTTTTTTTCCAAGGCATCCTATGGTGTTTTTCATATCCAGTTGAGAGCATTTGAGAGGATTTGATTTCATTAACTACATTTATATACAGACACTAACTAACCTGGCAGGGTGATGTCCAAGGGTGTAAAAAATTACATGCAACTGTATGGCAAAAACTGATCACAGTGGCCGAAGGAAAGGCAAAAATAGAAATGTCACCATTTTCCTGACTTTGTAAATTCCCTTTGAAGTATATTTAGCCAGATGTGGTCCTTGTCAAAACATGCAAACTTGAACATGAACATGCAAACTTATTTTCTGAACCTAGCTAATCCCATCTTTTTAAAACCATAATCTTGTTCCAAGGAAAAGTGTAGTTTTTGGAATTTGTAATTTTTCCCTCCTTGTTTGCAACAAAACACCCTTGAAGAGGGCTCAAACTGAAGGCATTGTAATAACTGCTGTCATGAAAAGAGAATTCCAAACACAAAAAATAATTACCCTTTCACTTGCCTAACATTCATTTGTTAGAAACTACGGTAAAGTTTAAATTAAATCACACGAAGAACGAAACTTTAAGATATCAACATTTGCAAAATCAAGAGAGAATGATCTCTTGGCAAAATTTATTCAGCTTCTAGTACATAAAGAAATACATGAACTATTAGATTTCACCATGCCAGTCAATCATCCAACGCAACTCTGCCAGGATAAGTTCAAAATCAAGGATGTAAAATCAAGAATCTCAATCATCATTTCGTCTCGTCTTAAAGGTGTAGTAAAACCGTAAACAACTCTGACAACTCTCCTACTCGACCACAGCCACCGCACTTTTTTTAATATCGCGAAGAATTAATTTTGGGCCTTTCACTTGAAAATTTAAACTCTTCTACATACGTATTGGAGAGCTGGCCCTTCTTTTAGTCTTCTAAACAGAAACACATAGTCAAAAGGTCGGAAATCGAGGAACATGTTCACTGCATGGTCTCGTTCTTCGTTCTTAGCGTAGTAAACTGCATGTAATGACAAACGCAAGACCAGAAGAGAGGAAAACGTAAGCTCCACATTACTGCCGAAAAAATTGGTCCCAGCAAAGAAAGCAATGACCAGGACTAAAATTATAAAAGCGAATTCACTTCACACGGTCGAATCGCTGCGAAGAGTTGTTGCTTTTCCCACCGGTTTCGCGCATGCTCGCTACAGTTGTCGAATGATTGACATTTCTTAATTGGGGCGATCATGGAAAGCCGAAAAGCGGCAAGATCAAAGGCCGTTGCCAGCCCCCCCCCCCTGCTCTGTTCGCAGGGTATAAGTGATCTTGGTAATTCAAGCAATCTGATTGGTTAGCTATCTCGGACTATGACGTTATGTTCACCGCGCTAAGCGGTGAATATAAAGCAGAACAGAATCGCTGTCGTGAACTGGGTGTTTTGCCAAAGTTTCATAGTAAAGCCTTTCTGAAAATACACGAATATCCAAGTGCTGATGACTTTGAAGGCAACAAAAGACTTCATGGTGTTTAAACAGCGTGATTTATTGTCAAGTGGTTTACTGTAGCTGACTTTTTGTACGCTCGAAGCTACGTTTACCACTACAGAGGAAAACGAGGTCGCTTTGTCACTGTTTTTTGATTTCGGGATTTTTTCGCAAGACCAATTTTGCCTATAAATAGAAGTTGATTTATGGAAAAAGAGGAAGGCAAATATTTTCGAAAATTGTACGTGCCAGCAAGTAACAAGGCAAAGAACATTGGAGATAAACAACGCTCATCTTGATCGTAGCCGCTGTTGACAGCATTTGCAAGAAGCGACAAAGAAAACTTTCTCATTCATGGTGAGTTGACAGAAACAAATAAAGCTCTACTTTTCTTACAGAATTGGGTAGTAATTTAAATTTTCGACGTTTTCTTTTAAACCGGTGATGCTAAAACTTACAAAACTCGATACAAAGCTTAAAACTATCATTTGCCATGTTTGAAGATACTGTAAAGATCTAACTTTTGCGCATCCACTGTTTACGGCTTCGTGTTCATGCATGAATTCACCCGTCAATCAAACTAATCGTTTTTTAATGGTTTCCTTTCTGATTCTGTTGAGATCACTTCGTGTGAATATACTAAGACAATTATTCGCCTCAGGCTCAGTTAATATTGTCGAATAATCATTATTCAACAATATTAACTTCGCCTTCGGCGAATAATTGTTAAATATATTTCAATTGTTACATAACCGACACACAGCACGGAACGCTCATATTTGGAGCTTTGGCCGACTTGGGTAACACCAAACATCTTTACCTCTTTTACGTGGAATAAGACTGACATAGTGAAGCTCGTGCACGTGACCCAGCACAAGCCGATTGCTACCAGTAACATCATACTTTGGGCAGATCATTACGTCATCGTGATGACTGCTGACCACTTGAATGCATGTTTTAAAGTGGTTTGCTGCACCATGGAGAATCACGTGATCACCCCATGTACCGTTTGTCATCATGCTTGTGAGGTAGGCATCCCAAGATGAACATCCATCAACAAATTGGAACAGATCTGTCCCATCTCGCTGTATGAGAGAAAAAATACTGTAGTTACTAAAGCTACTACAAATATCACAGCCGTGCTTTTAGATGCCTCACCACTTTCAAAGAAAGGGTCGGATCAGTAGGGGTTTACATGAGAAGGTGGGATTACTCGATTACAGAGATCTCGGCTTATTCATCGGGGATCTCGGTAACGGGACGGGAAGCTTTTCATATGTCCATGCCTACTGAGGTACAGTCAACATCTTCGTTGAAAAAAAAGAAAGCAAGCCCACTATTGTTACTGCCTATTTTTTGGTTCGCATTGAAAAAATGCTTTTTCAGATATTCAACGGTGGGGGGAGGAATTTCAAGTGCTCAGTCAGGAAGCTGTGATCTTTCGGCTAAAACGCGATCACTGCATAAAGTGCTTTAGATTCAAACAAGAGGAATGGAAAGATTTACCTGAAAGGAAAAGGAAAATGTGCTTCAGTAACCCGGGGCACGCTCTGATGATGAGGTTACGTGCTGCAGGCTGAACATTGACTTTAACTCTTGTGCAAGCGAATGTTCGCGCGCTGGCCAGATTACCGCCTTCGCTGCTTCCAAAATAGTCTACACAAGAATTTTTGTCACGGAAACTTAGTAACGTATGCGCGAATGTACTCACTTTACCTTCTAACCTAAAATTAGAGAATCCATAAGATATATTTTGATATTAATTAACCAAGGATGAACAGACTTGAATAATTTGTGTCAAGAAACCTAAAACACTAACCAGCTTAGGGTTTTTCCTCAGATATTGGACTACGGTTTTCCGTAACTCTGCTTGTGAGGTTTTAATTCCTTTTTTGAGGTGAAGTTGTTCCGAAAGGGCCAAAAACATGCAGTCGCCCTCTCCTTGATTGTCAGAAATCGAAAACCCTTTTTCCTTGGTGTTTCTCTTGAAATTCTCGGGCAGTCCATTCTCATTATTGTTGGTATCTTCCCAAGCTTCTTGTTCTATTTGTCGAAGAAGATTGAAAATGTCCCTCTCTGGTAGTTCTGTTAATAAAAGGAACAATATAAAAAAACCTTTGATTCTCTTTGAAGCGATAAGAAGCTAAGTTTTAAGATAAGTAAGGGGCCTGAATTTTTCACCTCTACATCTAAAGAAAATATTTCTGTCGTTCGAGAACAACGCTGCTGTTTCGTTCAGTTTAACTTTCTAAGTTTACTTTTTACTTTTTAAGTAAGCACTGATAAAACTATCCACAACCAACCATACTTAATGTTTTCACACTTAATACGGGCGAAATATCATCACATTACTCTCTCTCCATAACTCTCCCTTTCTCCACATAAATCATCACATGTAAACTTTGCTGGCACAGTCGATTTATTCAAGATCCTGGTTGTAGACGAGCCGTTTTGAAAGGGACACATGGACGCCGGCCTTCAAAACAAATTTTTACTAAGTCTCTGGCCTAGTCAGAAATCAGCATCAATTTTTTGCTCTCGACGAATAGTTTTGACTCCTAAAAGCTACTTTTTGAGAACAGAGACTCGTCACCGCCCACATCAAAGCTCGCAATATGATGCCTTTTCCGTCTCAAGCCCGAGATCAGTGTTTCACCCGTTTAGCCAAAATGAGACGAAATACGGTAACATATTGGACGACGGCAGACTTTGCCAATCGTGACAGTGTTCCTTCATAAGGCTTAATGATGCCTTCCGGAAAACTTTGCTGCAGGCGGCCAAAAAGAAACCTAGAAAATTAACCGACCACGGAAAACAACTTCTACCGCGCGCTCATTTCAAATGTCGTAGTGTTTTATGACAGGAGGAGAATTATGGGAAATGATAGGTAGGGGAGAGCTGCGGGGGAGGGGGGGTGGTGGGGAAGATGGAAACAGCATATTGAACACATGTTTTTTGATCTACTGCAGCTTTTAAGGGCATTTTTGTACTGAAAAGATCATTTAAAAAAAAAAATAAAGGAACGGTCAAGTACTGAACAAGCCTGAAATGAGACTGTTGCTAAAAATTTCTGGAGGTACCTTTTATCAAATCCAGACAGATATATATAAAGGTTTTCATATATAGAGAGATATCGTTAGATATATATACTTTTGTTTTCTTGCACGTGCGCCAGTGAGCATTTTTCACTTGTTATTGTTCAAAAAACTCGGTTCAACGATGAATTTTCTCTTCGTCAGTCTTCGTCAGGTTCTTAGTTCCCAATTTCTCAAAAAAAAAAAAAAGAATGCACGAATATTGTCTGTAATTGTCTTGTTTTGCATACTCTTGAAAATTAAAGAATGCGGAATTCGGTCAGTTGTAGGTCATATAATTGTTGTCGTTACAGGATAAGGGGAATGATGGTGAATGATGTCCGCGATTTTGGATATGTGGGAAGGAGCAACAATATTATAGCAGTTTATTAAAACGGACCAAGACGTTGTCGAGGTTCATAGAAGTAGATTTTATCATAAAAATGATGATTTGGTCATATATATTTATGCCTCACTTTTTTTTGTTTAAATCACATCTTGTAAGGCAACGTCTCACTGAAGGCAGAATAAACTCTCCGCCACAAAATAATGTTTTGAAGTTAGTTTACAGTTTCTCTTAAGAACGTCCCTGGACAGCGCATAATACACGTACTCCATCAAAGAAAAATGCTTCGCCACTTGCTATAGATGCCATGACACTATAGTAGTGGCCTACCAATTCGGTGACTTCCGTCTCTACGGAACGACACAGAATATTAAAAAAAATTGTTTCTTGTGTGACGGCTTATAATCAGCCATATAATTCGTCATTGCAAATTTGTATTGCAGGGCGCATGCACTTTTCTAAAAAAACCTCAGCGACATGTTCTTTTCAAATTGGAACAAAGAACCCGACGAAGACAAAATTTATCGTTGAACCGAGTTTTTCACAAGTTGGACAATCATGAACAGGTGAAAAATGCACACTGGCGCACGTGCAGGAAAACAAAAGTATATATGTATCTATAAATATCTCAATATGAAAACCTTTTTGAAAACGGGTGTATATATATATTATGAGTCACCGCATTGATTTGGCTGGCCTAGCCCGCAGGAAAAATTCTCTAACTTCGCACTGCTTTCTGACATGAAACTCTAATAAAAGTGACAAAATCTCCCCTCGCTACCCCCCTGGTTATCACACAAAACAAGTCAGCCACCCACCCACGGATAGGACGTCTGGGCCTAGGCTCTCTGCTGACACCAAGCAAGACAGCAAGTCCCTGGTTTTTTTCTATATATATTCTACATTTAAGCAACAGTTTTATACAGAAAAAGCAAGAGAAGTGTATGTAATTATAGCAGAGCTTTCGGAGCCGCCATAGCTATAGAAAATTCATCGATGCTTGAAAATATCAGAAATATGGCTATGACGCCAGCGTACGCCCACCCACACGCCCGTAGAGGGAGGGAGAAGGGAAGAGAGTCCTAGACCTGGAGCGTTCATTTATCTTGACCAAAGTTACCTATTTTAGAGGCAACCAAAGGAATTACTACGGTAAAAATCTGAAGTTTCTTGTATTTAAATTAGACGAAAACTTAAAAAATATGGTTTTTAAGGCTTTGCTTTTAACTTGGTAATGCCTTTCAGTCAACTCTAGGACCAACTTGGTCTAACAATGGTCAAACTTTTGGCAGGTAAATTCATGCGTTAAAAAGGATTATGCAGCATCTTGAAATTTGCCTACCCGGCAGCACCTAATTGAAGCAGTCTTGTTATTTTAAGCTATTAACTTTTTGTTTTCATCCACTGCCGCCACAAAATAAAATACTACTGCTATCAAGATTCTTCTGTTATTCAAAGCTGGTATGTTTATTTTGTTTTTAGGTCGCGACAGGATTCCTCGCTGGCTGCGTTTGTGAAATTATGCACGCTTTTACAGCAGAGTACAGGAAAAACCGTTGAGGACCTTATTTATAAGTGTTTCTGACGTCACTAACGGGCTTTTAGGAACTGCTTCTCAACGAGCTTGAGAATGATAAATAAAAAACCAATTGTTGACAGAATCTTGGGGCCAACGTAATGCTAGCGGACTAACCAAGAACAAGACCGTGGAGTGTGCGATTATTGCGTCAGTGCCGGGTACTTTAGTTTTCATAGGGGATAAAGTATTTTTTTCTTACTTTTAAAAGCAGCCTTTGTTACATCATAGGTTGTTTGAAAAAGTGTAAACTTTCAGACTCAAACTACCATTGTGTCTAGCTCACCAACTTGAACATTACTTATACCCGTTAACCTTAACGATCACTTTGTACCTCGACAGTTTGCAAGCGAATAGAAAACTAATTTCTTTAAGTATATTCTTACCTGTACCACCGCATGCTTCTTCTTCTTCCAGGTTTTTATCCTTGACCCCCTTGGCAATACTCGGTGAATTTTTGCTGTATTCTTTGTTAAGTTCAGAATTCAGCCGGTCTAGAAAATTGAGCGCCTTTGTTTTCAGTTCGTTATCACATAATTCTTTGCTAATAGTTAACAATTCTTTGCAGTATGTTTTGCTTTCTTCATAGTCTCTTTCTTCATAACACGACATGAGGAGAACATCGCATGCTTTTGCTTCTTTCTTCTTATCCCCCAGATCCTTGCTAATAGTTAGAAATTTTTTGCCGTATGTTTTGCTTTGTTCATAGTCTTTTTCTTCATAGTACGACTGGGTAAGAAGTTCGTATGCTTTTGCTTCCCGTTCCCGTTCCCCCAATTCTTGGCTAAGGCTAAGAAATTTTTTGCCGTATGTTTTGCTTTGTTCATAGTCTGTTCCTTTATAATACGTCCACGCTAGCACAGCATATGCTTGTGCTTTCTGTTTCTTCTCTCCGAGTTCCTCGCTAATACTTAGTAATTCTTGGCCGTATTCCTTGCTTTTTTCATAGTCTCCAGCATCATAATACGACCAGGCTAGAATATCGCACGCTTGTGCTTCTTGTTTCTTATCCCCCAATTCTTTGCTAATCGTTAGCAATTCTTGACCGTATTCTTTGCTTTTTTCATAGTCTCCAACATCATAACACGACCAGGCTAGGATATCGCGTGCGTATGCTTCAAGTTCTTTATCACCTAATTCCTTGCTAATACTTAGTACCTTTCCGCCGTATTCTTTGCATTTTTTATAGTTTTTATCACTATAATACGACCAGGCTAGAACATCACATGCTTTTGCTTCAAGTTTCTTTTTTCCCAGTTTTTCGCAAGCGTTTAGAAATTTCTTGCCGTTTGTTTGGCTTTTTTTGTACTCTTCTTTATAGTAATACGACCAGGCTAGAACATGGTAGGCCGATGCTTCCTGATTCTTATCCTTCACTCTCCTGCTAATCTCTAGCAATTCTTGGGCGTATTTTTCGCTTTTTGTAAAGTCTTTGTCTTCTTTATACGACCAGGCTAAGACACTGCATGCTGTTGCTTTCAGTGTCTCATCTCCCACCTTTTTGCTAATAGTAAGCAAATTCTCGCCATATTTTTTGCTTTTTTCATAGTCTCCTTCATTGTAATACGACCATGCTAGAACGTCGTACGCTCCTGCTGTGTGATTCTTATTCTTCAATACCTTGCTAATATTTAGCAATTCTTGGCCGTATATTTTGCTTTGGCTATAATTTCCGATCGCATAATACGACCAGGCTAGGTCATCGCACGCGGATGCTTGCGCCTTTTTATCTTCCTTTTCCTTGGCGAGCCTTAGCCTCTCCTTGGCACGCTTTATATCATCCGTGTCCTGTTTACATATCTCAGAGTCCAGGGCAGCCTCTAGAACGTCCATGATACCTCTTCTCTTTCAGTTGCTAAAATTCAAACGAAACATTAACTCAGAGAGCATTGTGGACTCGCAGTCTCAGCTTAACGTTTCTTTGGGCCGTCGCTTTGTTCTCTTGCCAGCTAACCTCGTTTCAAAACTCTCATAGCTTTAAGAACCGAATAAGCTATTGTAGACTTTGTTCGTCCTGTAAAGTTTCTTACTTTAGTCGGTTGTATAATGTATGATGCACACGACACGTAAAATTGTTGCAGTTGTGTGGTGTATATTTGACTAGCCTGTTCACATACCCTCTATTTTCTCTTCAAAGTCCGTCGAGCGCGGGTGATAAAATATAAACCGCAGGGGATTAATTAAACAACCGAAGTTTTCGAAAAGAACGAAAAGGAGAATAAAACAACGTCTGTGTACAGGCTAATATTTGACCCGAGGGGATATTGGATCAAAATTGTGTGAAATTAGGCCGAATGATCCTGGGGGTAGCCTCGGGTGAGATAATTGCCCAGGGGGACTCGAAGTTTAGACCCACCACTGAGCTTTTCGACTCAATAACATCCCCCAAGCATAACTTGTGTGGCCCAGTTCTATGGTAATACGCTAGGGAACTGATCTTTTGCAAAAAAAATGATGCTTTGATGAGTCACGGGGTAGCTTTGTGTGTTCACATATAGCCCGTCTTTTTCAAGTAATAAAGACAATATTTAGCTGATTAGAAAGTACAAGTCTGCGTTTGTCGCACATCTGCAGCCTATTTACTGCCTATTCAATTCGTACGACTCGTTCAACTCGGCAACTGATCGCATACTGAGCCGTAAAGACCCAGTTCAAACGTTGCGGAATTTCACATGTGCCAAATTTAACTCCTATTTTTAACAGTCAACTAAAACAATGAAAATTATGTGGCAGTTGATTCAGACGTCGGTGCCGAAGTTAACTCCCTTTGTTGTAAATATTAAACGACTTCAGTCGTAACCAATATGGATAATAGTTTTTATTAAACTGAGTCATTGAATAATGCAATTCTAGAGCTCTGATGGCTTAGCCATCATGGTATATGAGCCATTATACCATGCTCTAGTACTGTACGCGTCTGCTCAAAATTGAAAACAAGCTGAAAATCGGTTGTTTTTACAAATAAAGTCGGGAAGAATTCTTGATATTTTGTGGATCAGGGTGTTTTTACTAAAATAATTATTCCACTCGCGCTTGATGGATATGAGATGATTAAAGCCAACTCAGCACGCGTGCTGAACAAGAATGCTGTATCATGACAGACTAGAAACAATAGAAAACTCCCAAAGCACAAACTCAGCCAAAACGCTAAAAATCTTCAATGCTTACTTAAGTTTGGGCTTATAAAAGATAATGTCACAGTCTGTTTCAATGACCATGAAATTCAGAATCCGGGTAGTTTGTTAATCAAATGTGACCCTGAAAAATATTGAAGGAAAAAAAAACTTCGAATTTTTAAGAAAATGCTTTTTTCGTGAGAAGGCCTCTTAAACGCTGACAAACGTCAACAAATAACTATAAAAACTGTAATTTCTATATGTTTGCATAGCTCGAAATCGCGCGCATTTATAAGGCCCTAAAGCTTTTGGCTGACTTGCAAGGACCCATCTGTTAATATATAGATTTAGCCAGGGCTAAAAGCGAGGCTCCCATTAATATATTTATAATTTAAATCAAACAATAAACTTGTATTCCACAATTCAGTTAACGTTAGAGCACATAGCACATTCATGTGACTTTTGAGGGAAAGGCTGAGTGATTTTAGAGAAAAATAATTTGCAAACAGCCTAAGAGTGAACAAAATCTTACATCAAGTTGATAACCTCATATGTACACCCAAAAAATAGCAATCATCTTCGATCACATTTAGGAGCCATAATGGCTCTTGATCACCGTAAGATTAATTAGGCCTGGAAAAAACATCAGGCCGAATTTTTTTGCGTTCGACAAGTTTACTTTACAAAATCTTGCCAACAAATCCGGGTACGTGTAAACCAACCTTTTATACCATTTATACATCACATCTGAGGTGAAACAGTACTATGAGGTACTGTTTTTATCATACAGACCTCGGACAGAATGCAGTATTTCACAATTTTGCAACACAAATTGCACTCATTCAATATTCAGGACGATCGAAGCACGTGTGGGCTTTTTAAACCGTTAAAAAAATTTCCAAAATCATATACCGCCAGCCGGTTCTCACTTTAACAGTGCGAACTGTAGCGAGTGTTTGAACGAACATACTAGAGTTAAGCTACAACATAATAAAGGAATTATTATGTTTATTCAGTTTTATTAAATGGTTTTATCGATGTGTAATCTTTAAAAGCGCCGGTTTGATACCCGCGGCACTGTGAGTACTCCTGCAAGCGATGTTCACTGAACAACTGAAAACAAACGGCACGGCGATTAAAATTACAAGAGAGACTACCAACAATCAATAAAAGAAATATAATTCGGTGAAACATGTACAGAGACAACATTTTTCATTGACGAAGACAAGTATTAAAGTGTCTCTAAAAATCCTGAGTCTTCAAGCTTAACCTAGCTGAAAGCTTAAGTTTATGTTTTAAGCCGGCTTCCCGATATTTACTTTTTTCAAAGATGAACTCGAGGCAAGAAAATCGCTTAAAGCTTTCTTTTAAAGCCAGAATTATAATTAAATGTTTTTTGGAACGTTTTCTTTCTATTTGCGGTGAGAAAATGTTTAAAGGCTTTTTAAAGTTTTGTAAGCTTATATCAAACCTGATTCTTGGTCATATCAAATTGCCTCAAATCTTACAAACGTGCACAAACTACATAGCCGCATAAACTGCGCTCGACTTCATTAAATTAGATATAAAAAACAAACATCAAACACAATAATTACTGAGGCTTACCATTCGACATGCAGCTCCTGAAAGGTATCAAGGAAGGCCAGTATCGCTTCAGACTTTTCAACCCTTACGCATCAAGCAAGGTGAAAAGCGAAATCGATGCCATCCGAAATCGGATTTCCGACTTTGACAAGTAATGTATTATTTTCTCAACCAAAAACCAACTAGCCATGAATAACAGAAGACTCCTGATAGCAGCTGAATTTCATTTTGTGCATCCAGTGGAAAAAGACCGTTAAAAACATCACAAGTTGACACAAAACTCTGTCAGCTTCAGCTGTCAAAGAAAACAAGATTCAAGATGCTGCATAAATTTTCCGCATGAGCTCACCTGTCAAATTTTGACCAATCAGAGCGTAAAAATTGGACGTAGAGCGTGACCAACGCGTGACCATGGTCAGCAAAGTCAAAAGCAACTGCCTCGCCTGTAATAGCTGGCTGGATTTTCGCGTCCGAGGTCAGTTTTAAATCAATATTTTAATTGTGCGGCACAACAACAAAACATATTTCATATGAAATAAAAAAAAATCAAACTTGAGCCTGCGATCATTTGAAAACTAGTAACTTGTCAGCGGATAACTTCAAAAAATACTCGACCTTGATGGGTTAACACCTGAGCCCGCGATACGGTCAAGTGATACTGGTCAGCGGATACCCTGTTTTGACAGCTGTCAATTGATCACAACATTGATGTCCAATGGATGTGTGCATTATCAGTTTTCCTGTGCTCTCAAATTAGCTACCTAGAAAGTATGAGATTGAACATTGATTGCGAGCTAGTAAAACAACTGGTCAGCGAACAGCTTCCAAATAAATCACGTCACCTTGATGAGTTGTTACATGAGCCCCCGATATGGCAATGTGATACTGGTCAGTGGCTATCCTGTTTTGAGAGCTGTCAATTGACCATATTGTGAATGGCCAATATAAAAGATATGGGTTTGCCAAGACACACCTGAGACACCCCTCCCTTCCTTTTGATAGTCTCCCCTACCCTACCCGTACAATCTGTAGACGCGTACGTACGTACGCTCGGTCAGTCACGTGACAACCAAATGAAAAGAGGTTGACCATATTCAATGAGTATGGGGCTCTGTCCCACGCGCGCTTCGCGCGCGAGGGAGCCCCGCTATAAAGATCCCCAAAATAAAGGGATAAATCTCATAGTTTATTAGATTTAATCGTGTAAAATTTGCTTACCATTTTCACATAAATTATGACCTAAATTTAGAAACCGTTGAATTTCTCGCATTGGGTCTTTGCGATTTTGGTGAAACTCTGGTCAACGCAAGACACTAATGCAAACTATATGTAGCCGAGAGATTTTCACGAAAAAATGCCGGCAACAGCAGAATTTCGACTCAGACCCCAAAGAAGCGTGGCACTATAACCATGTGACATTTACTCCGATCGCCAAAAATTTTATGCTATATTGTAGATTGATCTATATGTTATCCATGCTATATGTTAGACTTATGATCAAAGTAAAGGTGTGGATACCAGAGAGCTTCGAAGTAGGATGGTACCCTCACAAAATAACTGGGTCGAGTCACCTTAATTCCCGAATTAAGGGATGTACCATTAGAAAAGCTATCGGGGGGGGGGGGGGAGGGGGAATTTTCGAGCCGCAGGAATTTTTTTTCGTCATCAAATTCCTTGCATGAATTTTTGTTAGGCCGTAGCGTGAATATTTTTTACGGTTAATTGGCGTGGATGAATTTTTTTCATTTAATTTTTCCTTGCACGTATATTATTTTTGTACTTCGACCGCCCCTCCCACCCCCCCTCCCCCCGATAAGTTTTGTAATGGTCCATCCCTAAATTAGGCACTTTACATGTAAAACTCCGCGTTTGAACTGGGCGTTAATCAATCAATTAATCAATCAAAGACTTTCTTTAACTTCGAGTTAGTCATATAGCAGAATTGCTGATATCTCTGATATCTGAAAAGCGTCTTAATTGCCCTATATTCTCCCCAATTATAACCCTGTGCTTGTTATAACTAGACCATGCCAGAGACAGAAAAATTAGCTAAAATTCCTCCCCTAGTGCATTGGTGGAAGAATAGATAAACTTGCATAGAGCCCGTCCCAGCTTCTCGGTATTTCATACATGAAGTCATTTTATTCTGCTCCCCTTTGTTCAAAGAATATGGCAGCCACATGAGTTAACTCGGGTTAACGTTGGTGGTCTTTGTTTTGCATGTCGCGTGTTCTTGTTCCGTGCGAGTAGGAGCTTCTCTCTTAGCTCTGTTGTTCCCTTCATAGCTCAAAGAGGGAGCTAGGCTCTTGTTCCGATTCATGGTTCAACGAACGAGGCATGTAAATAAGTGGCGTTCTTCTATTGCAGCGCTTTGTATCGTTTCATGGATTAAAGAACAAAGCATATACTTGTGTAATGTCGTTGTTTCGCAGGGCTCTTGTCCCGTTTCATGGTTTAGCGTGCTTGTTTTCGAATCGTGGCTTTAAGCGTGCCAGTCTCCAATTCGACTCGAACTAGGGCCAGGGGGAATCAGGGCTTTATTAAGAACGAGTTATGTTACGTGTGTAGCGTGCTTGTTTCCACCCGGTGGTTTTAAGAACGAGTTATGTTACACGTGTGGCGTGCTTGATTCGAACTTCCGACTCATGTTACATGTAAGTTAAGCGCGCCAGTCTCGACTTTATAGGACTTCAGGAACGAGTTATGGTGCACGTGCAGTATGCTTGTTTTGACTCATGGCACGACTAGGCTTTAAGAGATTCTATCGGAATCGATGTGTTTCCAATGGATCCGATACGTGATCCGATGGACTCCATCGGAGGACTTTCCAAACCTCCTCTCAAAGTATTGTTTACGCTTCCGGTTTCGTCTTATGACTAGAGTGGACTCGACTGTACTTCCGGTTTCATTTTTCGACTAGACTCCATTGGACTTAAGGTTTTGTCCACTGGAATCTCGTCGAGAGTATTGGACATGTGTGGGCTGTTTATCCGCACGATTCAACAACTTGGCAGCTGAGCCCCTTACTAACAACAAAATACCAGGAAATTTCTAGTCCCTGCAGCTCTGAATAACATGCATTTTTCATTCGACAATTCTGTTCGTCGCATTATGTTTTTTTCCACCATATTACAAAGAAACCAATAAGAGAGTCTACCAACATA
>CALNXK010000401.1:155000-238406 GCA_942486035.1 Porites lobata
CCACTCACTTTCACTGAAAAACAGATTGGAGTTTTTTGCATGAATTTGAAAAGTGGATTAATACACTAGTCATTTGAAACTCCACCCCCCCCCCCCTTCCCCTAAGGGGATAACCGGGGTAATGAGGGGCCTTTCACCGCATAATCACCCCATTTTTATTCCCCGGTAGGCGGGGGATACGCTAGAAATCCCGGTCTTTGCCTCCCTGACCGGGGAATAAGCAGGGCAGTCACTCCGTGGTAAGCGTTTCCATTTTGGCGACGCGTAGTAATTTTGCATACGTTTTTATCGCTTCTCGCAGCTGAAGAAATACATGTATGCTTATTAAAGTGTCTTTTGACGCGGCTTACATAAGACAAGTCTTAAATAAGGCACAAACTGTACCATTTATACGAGCATATAAGGAGTGTCTTAGCTGAGTCCTGTTTTATTCAAGTCTTGAACACATTTTTTGTGCCACTTATAGGAGAAGTTAAATAGACGCGTTTTATTTTTCCCCGTTCAAGTGGCCTAATTGTTTAATACCTTATGATGTTGTAATTTGTTGTATCCTGGAAATGACGACAAGAAAGACACTTTGCAATGACTGAGTCATTCTACAAAAACTCCAGAAGACTGTGAAACTTGATTTGTAATTTTTTGTTATCTCGCATTTTGTGACTTCAAGTTGTAACGGTGTTCAAATGTTCGTCATTTTCCTTCTCCATCGAGGATATGCAAGTGTTGCGGCTGCGTGAAATCCATATCCGTTTTTCAAAGCATCGGCGAAAAAGAAAAACGAAAAACGAAGTTCAAATCCATTTTTTTTTTCGAAAACGAAAAACAAAAGCCAAAATTCAAATCTGTTTTTAATGTCATGCGAAAACGAAAAATGTAAATGGAATTTGAATTCCATTTTCCCATGCCATCAAAAAACGGTTGGCACTAAGGCGCACGCATTCTATATTAATATTTGAATGTGTCTATTTGCTAACAAAAATGAAGTTGCGTGATATTTGTCACGAACTAAGTACATAACCAGTGACTCTTAAACAGGGTCTACAATTTCACCATAAAGCGAACAGAGTATCTTTTTGAACCGGAAGCCTTAAAAAGAGTGTGAAAGTTGGCAATGAGAAGTCTAAATGAGTGGTACCAACAACATTTTATCAAAAAAATCTAATTCCACAGCCCTAGTTTAAAAAATACTTTATCCTTTCTACGAAACGAAATGAATCAGTATCGTGAAATTAGAGATCTTTTGTCTTAAAAAAGGAAGCGAAATTAGGGAGGTCAGGGTTTGCCAAACCAACTACTCATGTTCCCCAAGGGTGATCAAAGTCTAACTATTTCAGCAATCAACCCTAAATAATCGATTGCTAAGAAACTGATAGACCATAAAGTGCGCGACACAGATCCTATTTGAAATATCAACATTTCGTCCGTACCTTACCTGTAGTTCCGTTAAAGGACGTCTACAAAATTACATAAAATATTTTGTGGCCATACCCAGTAAGGTCGATCTTTTTTTAAACTGATTTACAACCAGCAAGAGGTGCACGAAAGAGAATGATTCCTTTCCTCGACAATTAACAGATATCGAAGTAATTCTACGTCTTCTTGCTACTTCTCCAACCTGCTTTATGGTCCGCTCCCTTGAAGTCGTTGTTCTTTGATGATGGACTTCCTTTTCAGGGGTACCTATTTACGACTAAAATTTAATTTCTTCCTTCAGTTTTAAGTTCTCTTTTTGCAGAGTTTCTACTTGAATTATTTTACGATATAAAGCAGGTGCCTTTCACTTAACGAGATTTTAACTGAAGCCAGCAACACGTACGGAGCGCCCAAAAACATCCGGATTCAGTTCAAGCTTCTCCTTGACAGGAACAGTGTTCTATGCAAAGATGGTTCATTTGACGGTATGAAAAAAAAATACACCAGGAGCTAGCCTAGGCTCCTGAAGACACTGAATATGACCTGATTGTGTAAACCTCAAGGATCTTTAATAAAATGAAATAAACATCAAAGCAGTTTACATAAGCAGGCGGGAACGGCTGAGCAGTGCTAATATTGGCAGCAAAGAATAATTTCAATCTCCTGAAGGAAGGGATTTTGAGACGAGTACCATTAGTTTTGATTTGACACTCCAACTTGTTGTATTCTCACCACTTTAATTATATTTAAGAGAACGTAACTAACCTCAAATTAAGGGTGGGGAAGTTTTAAAGGAGCTGTGTCACGAAATTCAGAAATTACAAAATGAACGTGAAATTAGGAGAAACATAAAATAACCGCTTAAAACTATAACTGAAGGTTAATGGATTGAAATTAGGGTTTTTGAAAACTGTTCAGCCTAACAGTTTTTCAAAGTTGAACCCTGCTGCTTGCAACTTCAAAAATAATGCTCAGGAGGACATATTTGTTTGTCTCGGATCTCTGATTTTTTTTTTTTTGTTTTTTTTTTTTTGGCTTACTCAAAGTTCCATAGCGATTGAGGGCGATTAATTGGCAAAATTAAACAAAATGAACCGGACTGTCAGGCCATGACACAGCCCCTTTAAATCTCTCTAATACGATGCTGTTTTCCTTTATCCATGTTTCCGGTCGATAACTCTACATACCCAGTCGACAATAAGTTCGGTCTATCCGTAGGACTCGTTGAACTCGACAATCAACAACAATCAATCGAAGCCAAAAGCTTCTAATAGTCTTTCAAACTAGTTGCAATTGCAAGCTCGTTCCACTTGACAACTCACCGCCAACCCCTTCAATTCAACACGAAATGCTACCGAGGGAATAAAAAACTGGGGAGGGGTGGAGGGTCCTCTACATAATTTACTACGGCTTTTTCCGGTGACCCGGAAACGGTCTATGGCAAAGTTAACATAAAAGTTTTAAGAGGAAACCCAGTACAGACTTTCATTCCAATGTTTTTTTTTTTATTTTAATGCACTCCAGTCTCTTGCTTCATGTCGATTTGACAACGACTTTGTTTAGCCGTAGGACTCGACGACTGAATGCACAACCCCTCAACAACATGACACGAAGGACTGCCGGCAGCTCTAAATGAGATGCATTTTTTCATTCGAAAACTCCCTTTAATTGTCGTTACAATGAACCCATCACACAGCTTTCTACTTAATACATAACGAAAGTTTGTCAACTTCAGCTAATGAATGCATTTTCCACGTGACAACTCTACTTTTAAATCGTAACATATCTAAATCACTGAAAAACTCTCAGTCCCCGCATAAGCCAACAAACAAATGTCACAAAAATCACTCGGTCTTCGCGACATTTCCGGGTATCACAACTTGTAATAAATATCCATGGTCGAGTTTGAAATATGACTCGGTAAGCGGCAAAATGCGCCGAGTATTGGCTCACGCATTCAAACTTATAACTAGGTATACCTATCGATAGAGTGCCAACGAGCAAATCATGCGTATTTTGCTTAAGAACAAAATTCCTTTTTGTTTTCCCATTTGACCGTTTCTTGGTCCCTTCCTGTTGCAAGGATTATTTTCTTGAAAGGTTCTCAGATTCAGTCTGGTGGCTTTACAAACCTGCTATGTAAAAATGTGGAGTGCCTTGAAAGAATAAAGTCAGCTTTGCAGAGGAAGCGATCGGGAATATTATTAAGTCCAGCTACAAATCTACTGTCGGTTCGGTTTCACATTGTTGATAAATATTTGCACAGTTTAATCATTTAAACCTCCTTTCAAATTTCCCGAGGCTCTTTGTTATCGGCTTGAAACTAATGATTCGCTGGGCCATCTGAAATGTTTCCAAGGACATGCGATGTACGGCACGTCGGTATTTAATTTTAGTTCATTATTTTTATACTGAACTCGGCCACGTTTCGAAAAAAATGGCGTTGTTTTCTTTTCCTTTGTCGTTCGCTTTAGGCTTGTTATTCGTTTTTGCTCTCATTGTTGTTGTTTGCTGGTTAGATTTTTTCCCCAACACCAGATTTTCCAACAGAAGCGATCGAATTCTTCGTGTCAAGCTTTCCTTATCTCCTCCTGTAATCTGATCCTTTTTAGTGGTGAGAATATTGCTTGCTGCACATAGAACACTTTTGCTGTTTTACAAACTTCCCTTCGTTAAAACTTAACATTATAGCCCCTAAAATTAGTAGAATATATCAAGTGCTCATGTCTCTTGAATGCGGTGGCCGGGTAAAAAAGTTAGCTAAATAAACACAGGAAGTCGCGACGGCGGGAAGTGTGTGAAATTTTGTTTGTTATTCAACTTGAGCCCGTGCGCCAGGTACTGCCTTTTGATTGGTTCACAACTGACCGCTTGGTCTCAGGGGAATCTACATTACATTGGGTTACACTTTTTTCAGCTCGATCGAGAATTTTTCTGCCTATTGCCCAGTCTTGCGCGGCTCTATTCTGCTGCCGCCTCGCCATCCGAGCGTCTTCGCTCGGATGGCTCGTTGGCAAAAAGTAGCAATGTTGGAAAATTTGCCTGGTGTATAGTTTTAGTCACAGCGTCGAGTTGAAAATTGCATGGTTCTACTATGTAACTTTGATGAAGCCAGTCGAAAATACGCAGCGAGCAAGGTCAAATAAAAGAGTTGAGTTTAAAAGCTAAACGACGAGCGTAAAAACGTTTTCCAAAATCTAAAGGAAGAGTGTAAAATTCTGATTTCAACTGTAAAATTCAAGTACCGAGGTTAGAAATTTAAATGATGAATTTAAAATTCAAACCATGAATTTTAGCGGGGATTTTACGCCATACAGTTGATGGTAGTGTTCGTCTTGTGATAGCCGTAACGAAGTTTGGTTTACAACAGAAGATGTGAGCATTATTGATCAAACCCAGCGAGGGTGGGCACTCCCTTACTTGGCCTAGCCAGGTATGCATGCGTCATTTTTTGAACAGGGTATACCGGTTTTCAAGGTCAATTGAGTCTTAAACAGAGAATACAATTTCACGATTTAGAGTCTTCAACAGGGTATCTTTTTGGACCGGAAGCCTTCAATGAAAAGAGTGTGAAGTCAGAATGGCAATGAGCAGTCTAAATGAGCGATACCAACAATATATTTTTTCTAAAAAATCATATTCCATGGTCTTAGTTTAAAAAAATACTTTATTCTGTCTGCGAAACGAAATGAATCAGGGTCATGAAATTAGGCTTTTGCCTTAAACAAGGAAGCGAAAAAAGGTCAGGGTTTGAATGGCTCGGCGGTACACCCCTACCCAAACTTCCATTGAATGCCCCCCAAGGCTAATCAAAGTCTAAATATTTCAGCAATCAAGCCTAAACAGACATTTGTGAGTAGGATACTAACTGTAGTTTTACTCCTGAAGTGTTGACCCAATTTTGTGACAAAAAGCTAGGAAAAACAAATAAAATGGTAAAAGAAACTCAGTGTTCAATCACTGAAGACTGAGAATAACAAGTTGAAGAGAAAGGGTGATTATAATGATTTACCCGACTTAATAACGGAAATCTCTTAAACTTGGTAACTCGGCTCCTCATGGTTGCAATTTTTTATTTTACAATATACATGATTGTGAACTTGACTTAATTTTCTTTTTTTCTTTTTCTCTACATGTAGTCTTCTTAACTTGCTCTTTCATACATTTGCATATAATGTCCCTTTAACCACTGCTCGCCTCCACTACCTATCTGGTAGGCTGCGGGCAGTGGATATTCTTTGTTTGTAAAATCTGAAATAGTCAAAGTAGAGTTGTACAGTTAAAGGACGTCAACAATAACACATAAAATTTCTTGTCATCACACCCCGTGATTTCTTTTTATTTTCTGATTAATATTTATAACCAGACAGAGGAGCACGAGAGAGAGCGATTCCTTCTTCCACAATTAACAAATCATTCCACGTCTTGCAGCCTCTTCAAGATTCTTGATATCCGCTTGAAGTCGCTGTTTGTCGATGGTCGATTTCAGTTTCTGGAGTTCACTTTTTACGGTTAAAATTTCATTTCTTAATTCAGCTTTAATTTTTTTGGCAGAGTTCAACACGAAATGCCAGAGAATAAAAAAGAATGGGGCCTTCCACATGATTTACTACGGCTCTTTCTGTGACCCGGTCACATATATGTCTACAGCGAAGTTAAGAAGTAAACATAATTTAGGTTATAAACGGCAAATACAGAATTTCATTCCAACTTGATGCCGAATGCTCTCCTCTCAGTTGCTGTATTTCGACACGCCAACTGAAGGCAGAGCCTCTCATGATCAACAATATGTTAGAAAATGTTAAAGCTCCAGCAGCTCTGAATGAAATGTATTTTCTCATTCGACGTGGGGGTGGTTCTGTTTGTTGTTACAATCAAACCATCCCCCCTTCCCAATCACAGATCCTTCTACTTACCACAGATCCCAAATTTCACAATCTCCAGCAAATGAAATGTACTTCTCCACGCGAAAACTCTAATTCAAAATCGTATCATTACCCCCATGATTGAAAATATATTTTCCACTGTTATTTTAGCTTCACATTCTTTCTTACAGTTTGTCGCCTTTTGGTGTCGCAGTGCGTTTATCGAAGCTTTCGATTGGTTCTTTTTACCTATTTAAGATGCTGTTTTCAGTTTGTTCTCTCTCTCTCGCTTGCGACCTTAGCTGTTTTCTACTTCGGACGTTTAAGATCTGGCCCCACCCACCCTCCCTTTTCTCAGGTTTCTACGGGTGGTTTTTCATTTTATCTGCTTTTGATACTGCTTTTATTTCATCTGTTTTCAGGCGGTAGAGATGCTTACGTGGACCGCGCGAGGTGTTTTAAATATCACAAACTTGGCCACTGGGCAAGAGAATGCACTGCCTCCTGGAATAGCCCACGAAGTGCTTATTGCGGAACCACATTCACCCCAGGATACTCATACAGCCCCTACAGACCCAGTCACGGAGCCCACACTCAACCCGGTGCAAAGCAGTGATGTTTTTGATGAGGAGGTTGCTGATATCGCTTTGGTACATTGCGATAGCGAATTGTTTGAGTTTGAGTTACGTACTAGTCCGCCGTGTGTCAACGTCAAGGGAAATCTTCGTAGAAACTTCGAAATTTGGAAGCATATTGGAACCCCTAGTTTTATTCTTAACGTTATAGAAAGGGGATATTTGTTACCTCTCGTTAGTTTTCCGGAACCAGTGGTTTTCAAAAACAGTAGATCGTCTCTTTCACATGCCGAGTTTCTTGAGGAAGCTATTCAAGACTTAGCAGAGTCGGGTCGTGTTGTGGAAACCAATGTACCCCCCGGGTGGTCAACCCCTTGTCCGTATCTGTTCAAGCCAATGGAAAGAAGAGGCTCATTCTTGATTTAAGATACGTCAACAAGTTTCTTCGTAAGGTGCATGTTAAATACGAAGACTGGAAAACAGCTATGTCTTACTTCTCGCGAGGTGCATATAAGTTTTCCTTCCACCTGAAAAGTGGGTACCACCACGTTCAAATTTTTGAGGGCCATCAAACATATTTTGGTTTTTCCTGGAAGCATTCCAATCAAGTGAAGTTTTATGTGTTTACAGTTTTACTTTTCGGATTATCGTCCGCCCCTCACGTGTTCACAAAAGTTCTTAAGCCTCTTGAGAAACATTGGAGGCAACAAGGCATTTGCGTTGCTGTTTTTCTTGACGAAGGATGGGGTATAGAAAACGATTCTCAAGTGTGCAGTATTGTAGCGGATGCCGTTAAAACTGACCTTTTTAAGGCGGGTTTCGTTACTAACGAGGATAAGTCAGTGTGGATACCTTGCCAGAGGCTTGATTGGTTGGGTATCACTCGGCATAGCGCTCGTGGAACCATTGAAATTGTGGATAGGAAGGTTGCCAAAATAACTAGTACCATTGACAGTATTATCGACTCCGATTTTGTTCTTTCTGACAGAAGATTGGCCACTTTTACAGGGCAGATAATTTCTACAGCACCTGTTTCCGGGAACATTTCTAGGATCATGACTAGGCACTGCATTATGTCTACATTAAGCGCGCAGCACTGGGAGGCGAAAGTTAAGATGGATCCCTATTGCATTGAGGAGCTATATTTTTTGGAAAAACAACCTAAATTATATCAAAGTGCGCGATTGTTATCTCTTTAATAAGCCACAGCGTTTCGCTTACTCCGATGCCAGCACTACAGGGTGCGGTTCAGTTATTACCCTTAATGAGGATTGTGTGTGTCACAAGCTTTGGGAGCCTTCAGAATGTTCTAAGAGCTCTACTTGGAGAGAACTTGCAGCCATTGATTTTTCTCTAGAGTCTTTTGCGCCAATTTGAAAAGGTTCACTTGTCAAGTGGTTCACTGATAGCCGGACGGCGGCTAGAATTATAGAAGTCGGAAGCATGAAATTGGATTTGCACAGGCTTGCTATTAAGATTTTTCAGTTTTGTCCGGAGCACTCTATTCGTTTGGAGGTGCAGTGGATCCCACGAACTGAAAATGAGAAGGCGGATTACATCAGTCGTCTTATAGACTTTGATGATTGGCAAATCACGCGTGATCTCTTTCTAAGTTTGGAAGAGTTATGGGGCCCGCATACAGTTGACCGTTTTGCCAATTATTATACAGCTAAGCTTCCTAGATTCTTTTCGCGTTTCTGGAATCCGGGTGCGTCAGGAATAGACTTCTTTGCCCAAGAGTTAAGTTCCGAGAATTCAGCTGAGAATTGTTTAGTGACCCCCTTTAGTGGTTCCTCCAGTTTCTCTTGTTGCTCGCGTTATCCATTATCTGAGCCTACAGAAAGCGATGGCTACTCTTGTAGTACCATTATGGCCTTCGTCCAGTTTTTGGCCTCTTCTGACGGGCAAATATCGGTCGCTCATTAAAGGATGCTTTACGCTGAATGCCTCCCAAGCTCTCACCCTCCTCGTTTTACAGGGAGGTTGTCGCGCTTAGATTCGAATTTTTTGTAGGGATTATCCAGCTTTATTGCCCTTCGAGTAGGTCATTCTGAACTAGCTTTTTAGTGCTGGTATTTGCAGGATTTGACACTGGTCATTAGTTGCATGGACAGCTGTGTCCAGGTAAATGACACTGGTCATGTGAAGGGACGACTGCGTCCGTTGGAGAAGATTTCTGTCGTTTTAGATTTTTGTTAGTAGAACGAGGTTTCGAGTTCTCTCGAGAATGGGAGACCTGTTCACGTATGAAAAATTGTGTCCTTTTTTGACACTGGTTCGCGAATCGTAACTCAACCTGCCATTCTGGCCAAGGTTTTTCACAAGGTTGAACTGCGTTGTTCTTGTTGGTGTAGGTTATTTACCTTTCTTAATCAAGGCTGTAACTTTGTTTTTGTTGATTGTTAGGTTATTTTAGTGTCCGAGCTCAGACTGTGTCCTAGACAGGGTGTTTCCTACTTTATATTCGTTTGTCCGTAGTTTATGGGACCTTTTGGGGGATTTAAATGATCTACGAGAGCAAGTCGCGTTTGGGGTATATATGCAGTTATTACGCGTTTGTTATTAAGTTTTCTTTGTAGGTTATTCGCTAGGCCTTTGTTTAGGAGCTACTTTGCATGCCTATTTTGCCCCGGGGAGGTCGGTGTAGTTTCCTTCTATTATGCTCCCTGCAGACATTGCGTCATAGGCATAGAGCCTGTTGTTGCAAAATTTTGGTGATATAATTTTTTCTTGCAGGTCGTAGTTGCAAGTAAAGCATGGATGGTGCTCCCTCCTGCTATTAGGCCGGATTTTCATTCTTTATTTAAATGTTTACCTAGTTCTAGGGCGGATTCTACTGTGAAGAAATATCTTAAGGAAATCAACAAGTTTTTACTGCGGTGTAGGACTCGGAAAATTGCGCTACAGTTGCCATTTTCTCCTTTTGTTGTTCATCTGTTTGGCTTAGATCAACAGCTTACGTCCCCGGCCGCAATGGTTTTGGTCCATGCTGCGCTGAAATGGTACCATTCCTTTGTTCCTGATGATGGTCCCAATCCTTTGGATAACGCTTGTTGCAAGAATTTGATTGAGTGCGCCAAGAGGACAAGGAGCAATCCAGTTCACAAGAAAAAGCCCGTGGACCCTGCTATCATTAGAAGCATTATTGACAGACATGGCGCTGAGGAAGCATCTTTAAAGGACTTACGTATTGCCGCAATACGTTCTTTAGGTTTTGCAGGATTGTTTCGTTTTAACGAGTTGGCTAATATTCAGCAAAAACACCTCACGTTTTGCGATGGTTTTGTTAAAATTTTTGTGCCAAGGAGTAAAACGGATGTATATAGAGAGGGCAATTATGTTTATATCGCTAAGTTAGGGAACAAATACTGCCCAGTAGCTATCTTACGTAGGTATATTGAAGCAGCCAATTTGGATCTGTCTAGTCATTTGCCTTTATTCAGGCCATTAACGAAGAACAAGTCGGGTCATACTCTTAGGAATGGCAAGTTATCCTATACTCGCTGCAGGGAAATATCAAAATATTTAAGACTACTTTGAAAGATTTGGGCTATGACCCCAAGGAATATGGCCTACATAGTCTGCGTTCAGGGGATGCTACAGCTGCTATTAGTAATAACGCTTCCAATATGAGCCGTTTTCTGAGAGGTTGTTAAAACTTCATGGGCGCTGGAAAACAGACGAAGCGAAAGACATGTACGTGTTAGAGACAGAATGTAATCGTTTAAGTGTGACGAAATATTTAGGTATTTAGCTCATATTTAAATATCTTATCTGTTTTTCCTTTACCATTATGCTGTAAGATTCCTTTTCATTAACGTGTTAGGGTTCGCACGCGATCCACCCATATCTGACTTCGCCTGGTTTTTGCGGTTATTTAAGCGGTAAATAATTTACGTTCGTTTGAGCGAAGCGAATTAGAACGTAAAAACCTTTCCCTGTGAGCCAAGCACTAGCATGAGCCAACCCACAAAAATGTTGAAAAGATCACGCGATCCTTCGGGGCATTTCCGGGTATCTGACGACTTGTAAAAAGTTGCACATTACTTACCTCTCCTTCGGCGGCTATCAAACAACGCAGAGTTTAGCGTTTGACTATCACAAGTTAGTTGATATCTCTTTACTCAATTAACAAGCAACTGAGTATTTGACTCATCTTGTTGCGGCAACAAAATTACTGAGTTTTGTGAAATGCCGCCTGCTGCTTTACACCTCTGAATTACGCAAGACTATCACGAAAAAAAGTCCCCACTGATCTTTATCCTCTTTTTGCAAAGGCCAACGTGCAGCTCACGTGATATGAGTAACTGCACAAGGTCGGTGCACAGTTTCAGTTTCGCGATTCAAGCTGTAGCAAGTACAGTTTGGGGGCTCTCTCTTTTTTTTAATACCGTTGATGGCAGTGTTCGCCTTGTGATAGTGCCTTAACGAGCTTTGGTTTATAACAGAAAATCAAACCGAGAAGCATCTTTTTTATCAAACCCAGGGAGGGGGGCACTCCCTTATTTTGTCTAACCGAGTAAGTGTTGCTGAACAGGGTATACCGGTTTTCAAAACTTGAGTCTTAAACAGGGTATACGATTTCACCATATGCGTTTGACCAGGGTGTTTTTTGGGACCGGAGGCCGGAAGTCTTATACAGAGCGTAAAGTAAGGCAACGAGCAGCCTAAATCAGTGGTACCAACAATATATATCATATATATGTATTTTTAAATCTTATTTCACAGTACTAGTTAAAAAAAAACTTTATTGTTTCTGCGAAACGACATGAATCAGTATCATGAAATTAGAGATCTTTGGTCTTAAACAAGGAAGCGAAATTAGCGATGTCAAGCCGTTTACCAAAACTATTCAAACTTCCATTGAATGTTCCCCAAGGGTGATCAAAGTCTAACTATTTCAGCAATCAAGTTGAATCAACCCTAAATAATCCATTGTTGTGTTAAGAACTTGATAGACCACAATGTGCGACACAGATCCTATTTAAAAAATCAAAACTTCGTACACGGTACCAGTGTAGTTACGTTAAAGGACATCAACAACAACACATAAAATATTTTGTGGTAATACCCAATGATGTCGATCCTTTTTTTTAACAGATTTATAACCAGCCAGAGGTGCACGAAAGATAATGATTCCTTTCCTCGACAATTACAAGATATCGATTAGGAAATAATTCTAGGTCTTCTTGCAGCGTCTGAATAACCCGCTTAATCTCCGCTTCCTTGAAGTCGTTGTTCTTTGACGAGATGGACTAGTACGTCAATTTCAGGAGTTCGTATTTACGGCTAAAATTTAATTTCTTCCTTTAGTTTTAAGTTTTCTTTTTGTAGAGTTTTAATTTGAATTATTTTACGATCTAAAGCAGCTGCCTTTCACTTAACGAGATTTTCACTGAAGTCAGCAACATGTACGGAGCCCAAAAACATGTCCGATTCAGTTCATGCTTTTCGACAGGAACAATGTTCATTTGACGGTATGAAATGAAAAACATGCACCGAACATGACTTGATTGTGTAAACCTCAAGGATCTTTAACAAAATGAAATAAACATCAAAGCAGTTGAAATAAGCAGGCGGGAAAGCAGTGCTGATATTGGCAGCAAAGAATAATTTCAACGGTGTGGTAAGGGAGGCCGATTTTGAGACGAGTACCTGGTTTTGATCCCTGTTGATGTAAACGTGTACATAAAGTTGCTTCCGAGGAAGTAATAAATGATTCCTTGTATCGCTCCATTCCAAAAATGAGGCTTTTCAAAATCGTATCTCAACAATTGAAACCTTAGCGAAACTGATTAAAAATACTAAGTGCTTGAATTATAGGTAGTCGTTAAGCGCTCGAAAATTGCACATTTCTCGATGGAAGAGGAACAACAAGTTTGCCTTCTTTTTCAAAAGTCGCTAAAACGTGACGTTACTCTGGTAGGCTACTTATCAGAGAGCCAATATTACCACTACTACAAATAACATTCTCCCTGGATACAAGGAGGACGTTTACACACAGCATACTAGGTATTCTTTGGTCGTTCTAAAAAGGCGCTACCTGACTGAACGGCATTTGCTGAGCAGCTACACTCCAACATGTTAAATTAATTGTTAACACTTTAATATTTATGAGAACGTAAATAACATCAACTTCAGGGTGGGAAATTTTTAAATCTCTCTAATAAGGGGTTGTTTTCCGGTCGATATTTCTATTTGTCCAGTCGACAATAAGTTCGGTTCATCCGGCGTAAGCCTCATTCCATTCGACAACTGATCACATGTTGCAGAGCCACGTACTTACAACAATCAATCGAGGCCAAAACCTTCGGCAACTCACCGCCAAACCGCTTCAACACTAAATGCTACTGAGGGAATAAAAAAGAATGGGAGCCTTCTAAATGATTTTCTACGGCTGTTTCGGTGACCTGGTCACGGTCTATGGCAAAGTTAATAACATAAAAGTTTGAAGAGGAAACGAAAACGACTTTGTTTAGCCTTAGGACTCGACAACTCAAGGCAAATCCCCTCAACAACATGCTACAAGTTCCATCAGCTCTCAATGAGATGCATTTCTTCATTCGAAAACTCTCTTTAATTGTCGTTACAATGAACCCCATCACTAAAACATAACACAATTTTCTCAATGTTCAGCTAATGAATGCATTTTCCACGCGACAACTCTAATTTTGAATCGTGTCATATCCGCATCAATTAATAGCTCTTTCCCGGCAGAAGCGAACACATAAATGTTGCAAAAATCACGCGATCCTTCGCGAAATTTCCTGATATCACTATACTTGTAAAAACTTGAATATCTCTTACCTCTTCTTCTACTACTTTTGCTGTGGTTATCACAAGTTGAAATCCTTTTGTTCAATGAACAAGCATCTGAAAAGTTTACTCCACTTGAACTCCGCAAGACTATCAAGAGAAAAAAACTCTGTTAATGTAAGCCAACAACTTTATCCGCTTTCATTTAATCTATTTTTTTTTTCAAAGGTCGACGTCAAGAGCGCGTGATATAAGTAACTGCACAAAGTCAGTGGTTTAGTTTCAGTTTCACAGTTCACGCGATAGTAGCACCATTCGGGGGTTCTCTCCTTTTCTTTCCACTGCCATGTTCAGTACAGTTGAGGGTAGTGTTCGTCTTATGATCGCAGTAACGAAGTTACTGTTTGGTTTATAATTTACAGAAGATGTGGGCATTATTGATCAAATCCGGGGGAGGGGTACGGGGTAGCCACTCTTTTATTTGGCCTAGCCGGGTACAACAAAACTCATTCAAGGCCGATTAAAAGCCTTTATATGACGCCGGGCAGTACGTCAATGGTCCCTAGAAGCATTCCAAAGAGTCCAAATTTAAAATGACGCAAATTTTAGAACATTTATTCAGTAAACTGACTTCGCGAAGTTTCAAACCAGTGTCATTTCAGTCTAGAAATTTGTAAGTTGAGTGAGCTGCAGCGAAAGAGTGCCTGGTTAAGGCTTACATAAAAACTTAAATAGTTAGCAAAACACTACTTTTTTGCTCGCCTCCACTATATAGCTATCTGGTGACTGCAGGCATGTTCTTTGTTTGTAAAATTTGAAATAGTCAACAGTCAACAGTAGTGTTGTTCCGTTAATTAAAGGACGTCAACAATAATACACAAAATGTCTTGAGATCACACCCAGTGATTTCTTTTTTTTTTTTTATTCCTGATTTATAACCAGACAGAGGAGCACGACCGAGAGCGATTCTTCTTCCATAGTTAACAAATCATTCCACGTCTTCAGCGGCCTCTCCAAGATTCTTGATGTCCGCTTGCAGTCGCTGTTTGTCGATGATCAATTTCTGTTTCTGGAGTTCACTGTTGACGCTAAAATTTCATTTCTTCAGTTTTAAGTTTTTGCAGAGTTCAACACGAAATGCCAGAGAATACAAAAAATGGGGTCTTCCACATGATTTACTACGGCTCTTTCGGTGACCCGGTCACATATATGTCTACAGTGAATTTAGGATATAAAGGCCGGCAAGTACAGAATTTCATTCCAACTTGATGCCGAATGCTCACCGCTCAGTTGCTGTGTGTCGACACGCCAACTGAAGGCAGAGCCTCTCAACAATATGTTACAAAATTCAAGCTCCAGCAGCTCCAGCGGGTGGTTCTGTTTGTCGTTGCAATGAAACCATCCCCCCTTCCCAATCACAGAGCCTTCTACTTACAACAGATCACAAATTTCACAATCTCCAGCAAATAAAATGTACTTTTTCATGCGACAACTCTAATTCAAAGTCGTATCATAGCCCCCATGATTGCAAAACCCTTTCCCAGCATGAGCGAACACAATAAAATGTTGCAAAAATCACGCGATCCTTCGGGGCATTTCCGGGTATCTGACGACTTGTAAAAAGTTGCACATTAGTTACCTCTTCTTCGGCGGCTATCAAACAACGCGGAGTTTCGCGTTTGACTATCACAAGTTAGTTGATATCTCTTTACTCAATTAACAAGCAACTGAATATTTGACTCATCTTGTTATCGCAACAAAATTACTGAGTTTTGTGAATTGCCGCCCGCTGCTTTACACCTCTGAATTTGGCAAGACTATCACGAAAAAAAATCCCCACTGATCTTTATCCTTTTTTTTGCAAAGGCCAACGTGTAGCTCACGTGATATGAGTAACTTCACAAGGTCAGTACACAGTTTCAATTTCGCGGATCAAGCTGCAGCAAATACAGTTTTGGGGGCTCTCTCTTTTTCTTCAATACCGTTGATGGCAGTGTTCGCCTTGTGATAGTGCCTTGACGAACTTTGGTTTATAATATAAAATCTAACTAAGAAGCATCTTTTTTATCAAACCCAGGAAGGGAGCACTCCCTTATTTTGTCTAACCGAGTAAGTGTTGCTGAACAGGGTATACCGGTTTTCAAAACTTGAGTCTTAAACAGGGTATACGATTTCACTATAAACGTTTGACCAGGGTGTTTTTTGAGACCGGAGGCCGGAAGTCTTATAAAGAGCGTGAAGTAAGGCAATGAGCAGCCTAAATCAGTGATACCAACAATATATATATTACATATTTTAAGTCTTATTTCACACTAATAATTTAAAAAAGCTTTATTGTTTTTGCGAAAAGACATGAATCAGTATCATGAAATTAGAGATCTTTGGTCTTAAACAAGGAAGCGAAATTAGCGAGGTCAAGCCGTTTACCGAAACTATTCAAACTTCCATTGAATGTTCCCCAAGGGTGATCAAAGTCTAACTATTTCAGCTACCAGATGTCGAAGTAATTCTACGTCTTCTTGCAGCGTCTCTAACCTGCTGGATGTCCGCTTCCTTGAAGTCGTTGTTCTTTGACGTGGTGGACTTCAGTTTCAGGAGTTCCTATTTACGGCTAAAATTTAATTTCTTCTTTCAGGTTTAAGTTTTCTTTTTGTAGAGTTTTAATTTGAATTATTTTACTATATAAAGCAGCTTCCTTTCACTTAACGAGATTTTAACTGAAGTCAGCAACACGTACGGAGTGCCCAAAAACATGTCCGATTCAGTTCATGCTTTTTCTCGACAGGAACAATGTTCTATACAAAGATGGTTCATTTGACGATATGAAATGAAATACACCGAACATGGCTTGATTGTGTAAACCTCAAGGATCTTTAATAAAATGAAATAAACATCAAAGCAGTTGACATATAAGCAGGCGCGAAAGCAGAGCTGATATTGGCAGCAAAGAATAATTTCAACGTTGTGGCAAGGGAGGCCGATTTTGAGATGAGTACTATTAGTTTTGATCTCTGTTGACGTAAACGTGTACATAAAGTTGCCACCGACGAAGAAATAAATAATTCCCTACATCGCTCCATTCAAAAAATGAGGCTTTTCAAAATCGTATCCCAACAACTGAAACCTTACCGAAACTGATTAAAAATAGTTCTTGAATTATAGGTAGTCGTGAAGTGCTCGAAAATTGCACATTTCTCGATGGAAGATCGAGAGGAACAAGCAAGTTTGTCTTCTTTTTCAAAAGCCTCTAAAACGTGACGTCACTCTGGTAGGCTACTTATCAGAGAGCCAATATTACCACTATTACAAATAACATTCTCCCTGGATACAAGGAGGACGTTTACATACAGCATACTAGGTATTCTTTGGTCGTTCTAAAAAGGCGCTACCTGACTGATAACTGCATTTGCTGAGCAGCTACACTCCAACATGTTAAATTAATTGTTAACACTTTAATATTTATGAGAACGTAAATAACATCAACTTCAGGGTGGGAAATTTTTAAATCTCTCTAATAAGGGGTTGTTTTCCGGTCGATATTTCTATTTGTCCAGTCGACAATAAGTTCGGTTCATCCGGCGTAAGCCTCGTTCGATTCGACAACTGATCGCGTGTTGCAGAGCCACGTACAATCAATCGAGGCCAAAACCTTCGCCAACTCACCGCCAAACCCCTTCAACACGAAATGCTGCTTAGGGAATAAAAAAGAATGGGAGCCTTCTAAATGATTTTATACGGCTGTTTCGGTGACCTGGTCACGGTCTGTGGCAAAGTTAATAACATAAAAGTTTGAAGAGGAAACGACAACGACTTTGTTTAGCCTTAGGACTCGACAACGCAAGGCAAACCCCCTCAACAACATGCTACAAGTTCCAGCAGCTCTGAATGAGATGCATTTCTTCATTCGAAAACTCTCTTTAATTGTCGTTACAATGACCCCATCACTAAAACATAACACAATTTTCTCAATGTTCAGCTAATGAATGCATTTTCCACGCGACAACTCTAATTTTAAATCGTGTCATATCCGCATCATTGAATAGCTCTTTCCCGGCAGAAGCGAACACATAAATGTTGCAAAAATCACGCGATCCTACGCGACATTTCCTGGTATCACTATACTTGTAAAAACTTGAATATCTCTTACCTCTTCTTCTACTACTTTCGCTGTGGTTATTATCACAAGGTGAAATCCTTTTGTTCAATGAACAAGCATCTGAAAAGTTTACTTCTTTATTTGGCCTAGCCGGGTATGTGTCGCTGAACAGGGTATACCAGTTTTCAAGGACTTGACTCTTAAACGTGGGGTACGATTTCACTATAAGCGTCTTCAACAGCGTCTCTTCTTGGACCGAATTCCTTAAAAAGAGTGTAAAGTATGGCAATGAGCAGTCTAAATGAATGGTACCAACGATACTATCTTATGCCATGATCCCAGTTTAAAAGATACTTTATTGTGTCTGCGAAACGAAATGAATCACGGTCATGAAATTAGAGATCTTTCGTCTAAAACAAGGAAGAGAAATAAGCGAGGTCAGGGTTTACTAAAAATACTCCAACTTCCATCAAATGTCCCCCAAGGGTGATCAAAGTCTAAATGTTTCAGCAATCAACGTTAAATAATCGATTGTCAGTGACTTGATAGACCATGATGCGCGACACAGATCCAACAGAAAATCAAAAATCTCTTCCGTATCTGTAGTTCTGTTCAGGCCAGGACGTCAACAAAAATACATAAAATTTATACGTGTGAGACGAGTACAAGCCACTCGAACGACTTCTTAAACGCTAAAAACCATGCAAGAGAGAAACCTTTGCTCGTAGGGTATAACCAGCCAGAGGAGCACGAAAGAGAGTGATTCCTTTCCTTGACAATTAACAGATATCGAAATAATTCCACGTCTTCTTGTAGCATCTCTAACCTGCTTGATGTCCGCTGTCGATGCTCGTGTTCAGTTTCAGGAGTTCACTACTTACGGCTAAAATTCAGTTTTAAGTTTTCTTTTTGCAGAGTTTTAACTTGAATAATGTTACAATATAAAGCAGCTGACTTTCACTTAACAACTGAATCAAACTAAAGGCATAGCCCCTCAACAACATGCTAAGAAATGTTTTCTGTTTTGTTTTGTTTTGTTTTTTTAAGCCCCGGCAGCTCTAAATGAGATGCATATTTTCATTCGGCAACTCTGTTCGTCTTTACAATGAACCCATCACAAAGCCTTTTGCTTAAAACATACACAAATTTCTCAATCTCCAGCTAATGAAATGCATTTTATAAGGCGACAACTCTGATTTTAGATCGTATTTTATCCGCATCATTGAAAAACTCTTTCCCAGCATGAGGCAACACACAAAAGTTGCAAAAGTCACGCGATTCTTCGCGACATTTCCGGGTATCAGTACTTGTAAAAAGTTGCATATCGCTTACCTCTTCTTCTAACAAACAATGCGGAGTTTCGCTGTGGTTATCACAAGTTGAAATCTTTTTGCTCAGTGAACAAGCATCTGAAAAGTTGACTCGTCACAGCAACAAAATAACTTTGAGTTTATGCGATAGCACTGCACCATTCGGGGCTTCTCTCTCTTTAATCCGCCAACATATTCAGTACAGTTGATGGCAGTGTTCGTCTGGTGATAGCCGTAACTAAGTTTGGTTTATAACGGAAGATGTTAACATTATTGATCAAACCCAGGGAGGGGTGGGCAGTCCCTTATTTGGCCTAGCCAGGTATGTGTCATTTGCTGAACAGGGTCTGCCGGTTTTCAAGAACTTGACTTTTAAACAGGGTATACAACTTTATGATTTAGAGTCTTCAACAGGATGTCTTTTTGGAACGGAAGCCTTAATTGAAAAGAGTATGAAATGTGGTATGGAGCAGTCTAAATGAGCGATACCAACAATTGTTTTTCGAAAAAATCTTATTCCATGGTACTAGTTTAAAAAATACTTTATTCTGTCTGCGAACCGAAATGAATCAGGGTCTTGAAACTAGATCTTTCGTTTTAAACAAGGAAGCGAAATCAGATTAGCGATTTTTGTCTTAAGGTCAGGGTTTGTCACCAGCAGTTAGTGCTATTTTCTAGAGATTCTCGACACGTCGAATAAAGTTCACTGCTACTTCAGTTGAAGGGCTCGCAACACACCTCTACCCAAGCTTCAAAGTCTAAATATTTCAGCAATCAAGCCCTAATAGACATCAGTGTGAGTAGGATACGGAACTGTAGCTTTCCAAGCTCCTGAAGTGTTGGCCAAATTTTGTGACAAAAAACTAAGGGAAAAAATAAAGTGGTAAAGGAAACTCATTGTTCAATTACTGAAGGCTGAGAATAGCAAGTTGAGGAGAAAGGATGATTTTATTTATTTACCCGATTTAATAACGAAAGTCTCTCATAGTTGCACTTTTTTATTTTACAATATACTGGATTGTAAACTTGATTTAATTTTCATTTTTTCCTTTTCTCTAGTCTTGTATATAATATACGTCACGTATAACCACTGTTCGCCTCCAATAGCTATCTGGAAACTGCGGCCAGTGGAAATTCTTTGTTTGTAAAATTTGAAATAGTCAACAATCAAAAGGTCAACAGTGTTGTTCCGTTAAAGGACGTCAACGATAATACATAAAATTTGACCATACGCAGTGATTTCTTTTACTTTTTTTCTGAGTTATACCTAGCCAGAGGAGCACGAGAGAGAGCGATTCCTTCTTGAACATTTAACAGACATCAAATAATTATTCCACGTCTTACGGCTTCTCCTCCAAGATGCTTGATGACGACTGAATTGCGCAAGACTATTACGAGAAAAAATCCCTGTAATGTAAGCCAACAACTTTACCTGCTTTCTTTTTCTCTCCTTTTTTTTTCAAAAACCAACGTGAACATACGTGATATGAGTAACTGCACAAAGTCCGGTGTACAATTTCAGTTTCGCGGTTCATGCGATAGTAGCACCATTCGAGGGTTTTCTCTTTTTCTTTCCCCTTCCATGTACAGTACAGTTGATGGCACTGTTCGTCTGGTGATAGCCGTAACGAAGTTTGGTTTATAACGGAAGATGTGAACATATTGATCAAACCCAGGGAGGGGTGGTTAGTCCCTTATTTGGCCTAGCCGGGTATGTGTCATTTGCTGAAAAGGGAATACCTGCATGTTTTCAAGGTGTTGACTCTTAAACAGGGTATACAATTTCGCTATAAGCGTCTTTGCTCAATGAAGAAGCATCTGAAAAGTTTACTCCGCTTTACAGCAACAAAATAACTTCGAGTTTTGAGAAATGCCGCCTGCTGCCCAACACGACTAAATTGCGCAAAACTATCACGACTATCTCCCTAAATTAGTAAGGCCCTGTGCCTGAGGTATAAGACATGAGAATTTAATAAAGTTCATTGCTTTATTATTATTATTATTATTATTATTATTATTATTATTATTATTATTATTATCACGAGAAAAATCCCTGTTAATGTAACTGAGCCAACAATGAACTTTATCCGCTTTCTTTTCTTCTTTTTTTTTTTTTTCAAATGTCAACTTCAAGCGTACGTGATATGAGTAACTGCACAAAGTCAAAGTGCAGTTTCAGTTTCATCGTCCATGAGATAGCAGCACCATTCGGGAGTTCTCTCTATTGCTTCCTCTGCCATGTTCAGTACTGTTGAGGGTAGTGTTCGTCTTATGATCGCAGTAACAAAATTTGGTTTATAACAGAAGATGTGGGCATTATTGCTCAAACCCGGGGGAGGGGTTGCCATTCCCTTATTTGGCCTAGCCGGCTATGTGTTGCTGAACAGGGTATACCGGTTTTCAAGGACTCGAGTCTTAAACAGGGTATACAATATCACGATTTAGCGTCTTAAACAGGGTGTCTTTTTGGACCGGATGCCTTAAAAAAAGGGTTTAAAGTATGACAATGAGCAGTCTAAACGAGTAGTACCAACAATACTTTTTTAAAAAAATCTTATCCCATGATCCTAGTATAAAAAATACGTACTTTATCCGATTTCTTTCTGTGAAACGAAATGAATCAGGTTCATGAAATTAGAGATCTTTCGTCTAAAACAAGGAAGCGAAATAAACGAGGTCAGTTTTAAATCGTATCATGTCCTTATCATTGAAAAACTCTTTCCCAGTGCAGCATGAGCCAAAACACAAATGTTGCACAAATCACGCGATCCTTCGTGACATTCCGGGTATCCGGTATCACTACTTGTAAAAAGTTGCAGATCGCTTACCTCTTCTTCTAACAAACAATGCGGAGTTTCGCTGTGGTTATCACAAGTTGAAACCTTTTCGCTCAGTGAACAAGCATCTAAAAAGTTGACTTGTTACAGCAACAAAATAACTTCGAGTTTTGAGAACTGAATGCCGTCCGCTACGCAGCACTACTGAATTGCGCAAGACAATCATGAGAAAAAAATCCTCGTTAATGTCAGTAAGCCAAACCACTTTATCCGCCTTCTTTTTCTCTCTCCCTTTTTCTCAACAAAAGGTTAACGTGTAGCGCACGTGATTTGAGTCGTGCAGTTTCCGTTTCGTCGTTAATGCGATAATAGCACCATTCGGGGGTTCTCTCGTTTCTTTCCCCTGCCATACTCAGTACAGTTGTACAGGGCAGTGTTCGCCTTGTGACTGCAGTAAAGAAGTTTGGCATACAACAGAATGTCTAAAGTATCTTTTTTATCAAACCTAGGGAGGGGGGAACTCCCTTATTTGGCCAAGCCGGGTATGTGTTGCTAACAGGGTATGCGCATGCCAGATTTCAAGGTCTTGACTCTTAAACAAGGTGAACAATTTCACTACAAGCGTCTTTTAAACAGAGAATCTTTATAGACCGGAAGCTATAAATGAGAAGAGTTTAAGCTAGGCAATGAGCAGGGCTAAATGAGTGGTACCAACAACACTTATTTAAAAAAATATTCTTATCCCATGATCTTAGTTTAAAAAATACTCATTTTTGTCTGCGAAACGGAATGAATCAGGGTCTTGAAATGGGATCATTTGTCTTAAACAAGGAAGCGAAATGAACGATTTTTGTCTTACGCGAGGTCAGGGTTTGAAGGGTCCGGCAACACACGAATACCCAAACTCCCTTTGAATGTCCCGCAAGGCTGATATTTCAGCAACCAATTAAAGCCTAAATCATCGATTCATGAAGGGTCAGGCCCGAAACGTTTGGTAAGAATCTTTACCTAAAACACGGCACTTTATAATTTCAGTTAATTAAATTTCATAATTAATTACCTTACTCACTTACTTTCTAAAGAGCCAAGCAGCTTACGGAATTTTTCGTAATTTGTTGGACACATCCTAACAGAAAACTGAAATCTCCTCCGCACCTGTAGTTCCGTAATACATAAAATTTCTTGTGAATACCTAGCGCCAAGAGTAGACAGAGAGAGATTTATTTCCTTGACAACATGGCTGGGAAACACTGATAGCCATACGCTTCTGTCAAGTGCTAACGTTTCCTAGCCTCCCCCGCAGGCGTTCTTTTAATTTGGCTCATAACGCACTCGACTCCTTCCAAACGAAAAGGGGCAGGAACATGTGACGAACCCCAAAGAAAGTCTGCATGGGAGGCTAATTTTTCCGCGATTAATCAATTTACCACACATTTTTTACTAGATATGAAGTTGCTACCGTGATGAAACATTTTCTTCCTTGATATCAAACATTTATTACTGTTTGTGCATTCACTAAAATGCTCGAAAAAAATACTAGCACTTTAATTTTGCTATCGGGCGAGGGAATTTTGTCCTTAACTTGCCCGATGGGCAAATGAAATTTTTTGAGGAATTCAAATTACGTTTTACAGAAGAACTGTAAAAATCAATTCTGCTCATCGAAATGTTTTTGGGGCTAGTTGAAATGACGTTTGGGCTAGTATATGCCACAGGTAACCCAGGCTCTGTGATAGTACCACAGTACGGTTCCAGTAAAATTATAGTGTTTGTATAGGGTAAAAATATCATCCTAAAATTTCTAGGAAATACTAAATAAAGATCAATGAAACTTACTCTGCAGTTAATTGTTGTTGTCCTTATTGCTCCAACGAAGTTTCGTGATAATTTGCAGTAATTTGTTTAAATTCACTCTATCTACAATAATAATATACAAGGTAGGAAACACGAGGTGCCATTTTCTCCGACATGCTCTCATTCAACACAACTTTTTCCACGAAATTCGAACTCCAACGGAAAATAAACATGCCAGGATCGTAGAAATAGGATAGCAGCAGATATAGAAACCAATGAAGCTTTCCCAGATAGAGAAACGAATCCCACAGACTTTGACAAACTCGAAGAATATAATCCAAACACACCGAGAGTACGCTCGCCGAAGCAGCCGGGCCAGATCAACGCGCGGCCAAGAAAATGAAGCCTGGGCACTGTACAAAAAAATTCCATCCCGGGAGTCCTGGGGTGACCTTTCTAGGGACCGATACATCATTTGCCCACAGCCACCCTCTCCTGCTGGAAAAATACTTGATAGAAGGCAATTGTTCTTCCTAGCCAATCACCATTTGCCAGAGCAAACCCCGCACACGCGCCTGAATTTAAATGGCTAAAAAAAAAGTAATATAATCAGGAGAGTCTGCGGAGTTACAAGGTGTCCCATTTCTTTTACTAAGGAATGCAAATAACAGTAATGAAACTAATGAAATAACAACGCGAAATGCTTACAAGGCGGGCTAAAAACAAGGTTGAACAAAAGGTAGATGATGACTGAGATACTGTTGCTGTGAACTCTCGAGCGAAACTATTGTAAATAAACGGTGAAGCTTACAAACTAATGTCAAAAATTATACAGAAAATTGCGACAGAATATGAATTGCGATAACTGAGACGAATGTGAAAGGCACGTGCACTAGTAAACAAAGAACTAGCGCGATTAACATATTTAGCGATTAATGCGGCAGTAACACGCCGACTTCTTGTCAATACAAGTGAACGCTCTATCGGTTAAATATGTGAATCATCGTGATACACCTCTCTTTGAATTTGGTCCTGTTGTACAAATGCCTCGGTAAGAGCCAAAATTCACTTATATCTTTTGCTCGTTTTAAGTTTTGTAAATCGTCCTTCGTTGTTCTTTCCTTTGCCCTTATAACCTTGCCCTATTGATGTTTGATAAACTTTCTGAGGACCAGCGCCAGGAGCTGAATATAGTTCGAGAGGAAAATAATCTCTTTATAACAGGCCATAGTGATTGGCTAGGAAGAACAATTGCCTTCTATCAAGTATTTTTCCAGCAGGGGAGGGTGGCCTTGGGCAAATGATGTATCGGTCCCTAGAAAGGTCACCCCAGGACCCCCGGGATGGAATTTTTTAGTACAGTGCCCAGGCTTCATTTTCTTGGCCGCGTGTTGATCTGGCCCGGCTGCTTCGGCGAGCGTATTCTCGGTGTTAGTGTTTGGATTATATTCATGGAGTTTGTCAAAGTCTGTGGGATTCGTTTCTCTATCTGGGAAAGCTTCATTGGTTTCTATATCTGCTGCTATCCTATTTCTACGATCCTGGCATGTTTATTTTCCGTTGGAGTTCGAATTTCGTGGAAAAAGTTGTGTTGAATGAGAGCATGTCGGCGAAAATGGCACCTCGTGTTTCCTACCTTGTATATTATTATTGTAGATAGAGTGAATTTGAACAAATTACTGCAAATTATCACGAAACTTCGTTGGAGCAATAAGGACAACAACAATTAACTGCAGAGTAAGTTTCATTGATCTTTATTTAGTATTTCCTAGAAATTTTAGGATTATATTTTTACCCCATACAAACACTGTAATTTTACTGGAACCGTACTGTGGTACTATCACAGAGCCTGGGTTACCTGTGGTATATGCTAGCTTTAGCTTGCTCGAATGGCAGGCTTTAAAAATGACTTTCCTTGCACCCTGCTGGGGCGGTCAGATAAATCATTTTCAGTATAATACTGCAACCACACAAAAGAGTTCCTGAAATGCAATGAAATGCAATGCTGACCACGAAACATATCGTGAGGTGTCGACCCGGGGGGGGGGGGCACTTGGGTATTTTTTGGGTGGGTATGTGCCGCCCGGGACTCCAAATTGGCACCCCGTTCTAAAAAAAATTTCCCCTCAAATTGATACCCCGTTCTAGAATTCGCCCTAAAACTGATACCCCGTTCTAGAAATGGGCCAATTTTTTATACTCCGTTCTAAGGTACAAAGAGTACAACAGTTTGCTTGTTAATGCATTGAACAGTATTTTTAAAAGCAATGTGTCCTTGAATAATTTCAAATGGCCGCTTACAAAACTGGAGCTTTCGTGCGTTTGAAAAATTATACCCCGTTCTAGAAAATGCCTCTGAAATGGATACCCCGTTCTAAATCAGGAGCTTCAAAATCACGACCCCGTTGGGCGGCACATACCCGTATAGGTAATGTATGGGAGTACCCCCCCGGGGTGTCGATGGAGTAAAAAGGCGGTATCACGTTTTTCAATACCATGCATGGAAATTGAAAATATCGTCGAAGTTAGTACAATAAACGTGCTGCAATTTTTGCGTATCAGGGAGTTTTGCCACAATTTCAACATCAGTAATTTCATGAACTCTAAATTACAGTGGTTTTTGAGTGTCTGATATTTCACGTACCATGTAATTTCGTGCAAGTGAAAACACCGGAAACTTCACGTATCATGGAATTTCATCGCATTCTACTGGCAGTAAACAGTAGCCTGCGTGGCAGGCGTTCGAAAGGGAAGGGGAAGGGAATTAGGGCTCTCTCGGGCGCCCAAATTCCCCCTCCCCCTTTTAACGCCTGCCACGCAGGCTAAGTAAACAGAGGGGCAGACAGAGGATGAATAAAATGAGCCCTAGTCGGTGGCCGTGTTGCCTGGAAACCCAAAATGCACCTGGGCAACTGCGGATACCAAACAAAATAAGATAGAAAGAAAGATTTATAACCAAAACGAAATCGCACTCTGCTTGCGATCCTCGCGTGATCTGCGCGCTGCGCGCGCGACAAAATTATAAACTCGCTCCGCGAGATTAAGCATTATCGAAGAATTTTAATGACTTTTTGGGGGGCGACCGAGCGTCTTAGTGGGAGAAATGGAGCATTGAAGTGAAAATAGCAAAAACGAACAAATCATCCAAATTATTTAGTTTCTTGTTTGATTAACAAGGGAATGCGCAGTGAATCTTATTCAAAGATGTTTTTTATGGAAAGGATAGCTTAACGATGACAACACAATGCCCCTGAACGAGGATTCTGACATCGGAGCCAAGATTTGACTGAGACGTCTCAGATCGAGGACGGCGACGGCAGGGAAAACTTCTCTTCAAAAAGTGAATTTGCGTTTTTTCAACCTTCATCGCGATTATTCCCGTGAACTCACTTATATTGTCGGATGTATGCGCACTCTTTTGGAATTGAATTCCTACGAGCCTTACTCAAGTTCAAGAAAAAAAAAAGTGTGATGCACGTGCAAAATTGTTCTTTTGCTTATTAAACCTATTGGTTTTTTGAAGTTCTCGTTCCGCATCGTCTATGGAACCAAAATTTTCAAGCCTAAAATTATCGGCGGATATCCCACCGAAAACATTTTTCCGGAAATTGTCAACCCTAGAGAGCATAGTAACAGGCGACGAAGGTAAAAAGCCATCTGACAAAAAAATCATACAACAGGCTAGAAAACTCACAAAAAATCTAAATTCAGATGTAGAAAACGAAGAAATTGAAATATTTAATTACAAAAACTATGGCCTGGAAAATCCAGTAAAATCTATTCCCTTCTCGGTCCTGTGATCAAGTTTTCTGATGATATGATCGTATTTTTATTTGAGGGAAAAACATAAGAATTTCATGTTGATCGGCAACCCTGAATTGGGCGTATCCAAAGCCAAGCTCAGAATCCCACTAAACAATTTTTCATATTTCTTTCGGCAGCATTCTATTCAGCAAATCGAAGTATAGATATTATTTAACACTTGAAAATAGTTCTCAAAAAGATAAATATGATCATGTTTAATGAAATTTACCCCAAATAATTTATTTAGTTTCCAACTCCTTTTAGATATCTTATTAAGCAAGCAGTTGTATCAGTTCTAGTGCATAAAACGTATAAGAACGTCGTACATATCACAAGAATGATTTTGTAGTGAAAACAAATCTTTATTGCTTCTAATCTAGAACTTCCGAACCAAAGACTGGAACTTTAAAAGCCAGTTCTATTTTAACAAAATAAAAGGCCCAGACCTCCCCCCTCGGCGCTGATCTGATCTTTTTATTGTTACCAGCAAAATCAGCTTTTATTTGCCTTTTCCTTGAACAACCAAATTCTAAAAATTAAATGAACTGTTTCATTTTTTGTACCAGGTTCAGTTTTTTGGCTTTACAAAATGCATAAAATGTTTTTTTATTAATGTTATTTACCTATTAATTCATTTACTTGTCTATTTATTATTTTGTTTACTGAAATGTACTATAGAAGTCACTCAAAGTGATTCAATGCTTAAAAACAATTAAACAATTTTGTGAAAATTTAATCACAGGATATGAATTTTGGTAAAGGTCTCCTTTTAGTGGACAGGAAGGATTTTCAATGCATCCAGTTGACACTGTCCTTGGTAGCAGGACCAGGTCCAGCAGCAGGAGTAAAGATCTCCTTCTTTCCACCTCCTTCCAGCACCAGGGTCTCTCCTTCCCGTCTGAGTGAAGTCAGACCCCCCAGGATGGAGGAAGCCTCATTCTCCAGCAGCTGGAGCTCTGGAGGTGGCATCATCCTTGTTGACATGACTGGTCCTGACACGAGTTTACCATCAGCACCCTGAGTTACATTGCAGGATATAATGTTGGCCACTTCGACTGAAATGTGCCAGCTTGCTTCTCCAGTTTTCTCAATCATCAGCTTGAACCTCCCTTGCCAGTCTCCTTCCACCCCTTGTCTTGGAGTAGGAACAAGCTGGAAAGCATCCAGGCTAGAAGTAGCAGTCTCAGAGATTGTCACACCCTGTCCCACTTCATCCATGGAAACTGCTGGACGGAACTCCATGCCACTGTAGCCAGAAATATCAAATGCCACTCCCAGTCCACTTCCATTTTTAGAGAATGCCAGCACAATCTTGTCACCAGTCTGCTCCAACCGCATTCCAATGACATCACCATCACCAAACTTAGGTCATATCCCCAGCGACTGGTCACCAGGCTACTGCCATCACTCAAGTTGCCCAGCCCGCCATAGAACAATCCCTTCATCCCCCAACCGGCTGCAAACTTATCCTCAGCAGAAACTCCCACCCAGGTTCCGGAACTTCCAGTCACATTAAACTCCCAACTCCCAGTTCTGCCTTGACTCCAGATAGCATTCCCCTTGGAATTGCCACTCCCAGTGAAGCTAACCTTTGCTCCAGAAACTGTCAGGTTACCAGATCCATCATCTCTCCATGTCATGTTGTTGAACTGATACTAGAGCTGGGTTCTCCTGTGTTAATGTAAGTAAAGGTTAGGCTACACTTTTAGAGGTTTATAATTGACAAGGCTTCCAAGTTAAAAGGTCCCTACAAAAAGGAAGAGAGCGTGGGGACATTTTTGTGTGGAGCCCTTCAACAATAATAAAATATTCATTATTATTATTACTAGTCTTTGTTAATGATGTCACCTATTTGAAAAACCACTGACCGCATTTTCATTGCATTGAGAGTTCAAGACGTATTTATACCCAGGTATAATTTTTTTCATAGGTTTAAGATGTCTTCTTTTTTGTTTCACTGGCTAAAATAAAAAAAAATGGTGTTTGGAAAAATGGATCACCTTAAACGCCCCATAGAAATTGAAATCTTGGGTTTAAAAAAATCAAATAAGATTACTAATTCTAGCCTGTGTGGTTGGCAGGTTTATGTGCTGGGCATTTTTTTTTATGGGATGGGGAAATAAAATTTGACTTGCACCCAAACTTGAGGTTCTGCTACCAAAAACAACAGCACACCCCCCACTAACCCACCAGCTGGCTATAACTAAATCAAATGGAATCAACTGAAAAAAATTATTAAAAATTAAAACTGTTGTAGCTGCTGACAAGATAAATAATTATTTTGCCTGGAAGTTAATTATTCATGTGGTCACCAGTTTTAAGACATAATTATTTTCCCTTGTAACCATCAGTACCATCAGGATTACCAGAAAAAAAATATCTTTATCCCAGCAGAATTACATGAAAAAAGACTATATAGCGATGTCTTTTTGCCTTATATCCCCTTATATTCATACTGTTTGTTGCATAACATTTCAATCATTTATGCATTTAAACCATCATAGGGGTGCTTGCCTTTTTGCCAAACAAGCTGGTAAGAAACCAGTAGATCTTGCCAAGTGAAAACGTAATAACATTATTCTTGAAGCAAAGTTTCCAACTAGGTCAAAGCATTCTATTTAAGTTAAGACCTGAATTCTGATTACTTTTTGCAAGGTGAGACTCGAAATTTGGGAAACTGAAATGGTAAAGTGTTGGCCGGACAATACTGACTGCTCAAAATAAGTTAGGTTGACCTGCCGAGCTCTGGAAGTGGATCAGTTTTTCAGGAGAATTTTTAACAGCCAGACATTCCAATCATATTTCAACAACAATTTCCAGCGGAGATTTCGGCATCTGTAAACTCAGCATTATCCTTTTTTTACTCTAATAAATTACAAGTCCCATCTTGTTAAAATATTTTGACTTTATGGACTCAAAGAACCAAATAAATTCTGAAAAATGTATTCTCCCCCAATCACTTTCCAAGTAACGGGCATGAAAAGTAAAATGTTATATTGTACATACCTCTTCGTGTAGCAAACAAAACACTCTGGCTTTTGCAGTCTTTAAGGCCTTGGCCTCTTCAGATGTGTTGATATCTGCTCAAGCTGAGCTGAAGTATGAAATAAGAAAACAGACAGCAGAGTTTCTACATCACACACACTCCAGGCAGCAGGCCAAGTTTGATGCATAAATTTCCTAATGAATTACTAATTTTGCATAACCAACCACTGACACCCCATTGCACTCTCTTCCTTTCAAACATTTGATACAGAGAAACTATAGGTATTAGTGTAGGAATAAACTTCACTTACCTCAACTTGGGCTGGAAGAAATCTAGCCTCACTGTGTATCTGGTACGTTTGTTAAGCAGTGGGTATTTTCTTTATGCAAGGCAGAATATTCGGCTTGCTCCCAAACTTCCTGCAGTTCTGCTGCCAAAAAATGACAGCACTCCTCAGCTTTCTAACCCCAACAGCTACACACGCTGGCTAATTGAATCAAATGGAATGAACTGTAAAAATTAAGGCCTGCAGGTGATTTCCACTTGCTGCAATTAAAATAAAGCAAGACCATTGTAACTGTTGATGAGATAAATGTTTGTTTTCTGCCTTGAAGCTAGTTAATTATTCATGTGGTTAAACCTTTTTAGACAATATTTTATATTTTCCATCAGTACTATCAGGAACAGCAGAAAAAAAATTCCCTTGGTCTTGGCAGAATTATATGAAGAGTGAGAAGACTATATAATAATGTTCTGTTCAATGTTTGTGCTGTAACATTAATAAGTAAACCATTACGATGATGCTTTTATTACATTTTGCCAAACAAGCTCAGAAACTAATGGATCTATGCATAAGTGCAGGAAAACATGATAACAACACTATTCAATAATTTAAAGCAAAGTTTCCAACTGGGTCAAAGCAATTCCGCTCTTAAGTTAAGACCAAAATTCTGATTACTTTTCACAGACTGTAAAATTACAAGAAAATTGGGAAATAGAATGGTAAGTGTTGGCCAGACAAAACTAACTGGCAAATTGGTCTAAATAATCGACCAACTCTACACTGTAGAAGTGAAAATTTTCCCCCGGGGGGAGGGGGGGTACTTGGGTTAATGTTTGCTAGGTATGTGCCGCTGGCCTATCCCATACATTTTAGTAAAATCCAACTAGTGGTCTATTATCAATGCTGCATTCTGATTGGTTGAGCTACTACTAGGCTATATGTTATAGCCCACTAATAGAGAAAAGTGCCTGGTTTTTGGTGGCAAAAAAGGATTAAACTCTAGTTTAAACTATAGCTACAATTTTTTTATTCTCGATATTTTTTACCAACTAGTTGGATTTTACTAAAACAATTATTATTCCTCGAGCCCGAATGGCCTCCAAGTCAATATAGCCCATTCGGGCTCGGGGAATAATTGTTAAATAGTCTATTTTTTGGCCAAGTACCCTTGCGAAATGAATTCCCAGCTTTCTGGGAATTCCTAGGAATTCCCAAAAATTCCCAACTATGCAAATCAGCCTTCATCAAATAAGCTTGGAATTCTTGAGAATTTTTGGGAATGGCAAATTAGGTCTCACTCTAGGCTTGGAATTCCTAGGAATTCCTAGGAATTGTAAGTTTTACAATTTTAGAAGCTTAAGAATTGTTGAGAATTTCTGGGAATAGAAAAATTCAGGCCAACTGGGCTTGGAATTCCTGGGAATTCCTAGGAATTCTAAGTTATGCAAATTAGGAATTCAGCTGAGGGATGTTTAAAAATCAGAAAGACTTTAAAAATTGTGGAAGATTTTGTAGTCTTTTCTTATTTTTTCACATTTTAATTTTAAGCGATTGCACTGAAACAATTCTAAACTTATAATACAGAACATACTGGTAATGTATACTTCTATACTTACATTCTTATATTCAACTCAATGTTACCTTAAATCTGGTAATGCTGACATGTGGCGAATGCTGTTCACAAACCTCCAACCAGTATTTAAATTAAGATAACAATTTAACGTATCTAAATTACATTATTACAGCATATTACAGCAATAAATATTTAACGCTGTTACATGTCCAGTACACTTTCAGTGCAAAATGTTGTCTGAAATGAGAAGTCTCGTTTTTAAAAATATGAAGTGCATTTCCAGTCTGCAATGTACGTTGTTTATCCACATACTCCACGGAAATTAGGCGAACGCACAAAACATGGGCTGTCTTGATTCCCTTCAACCCTTGCATCAGGAGTGCAGTCAAAAGCATGGCAAGCCCGGCCAAGCCCGGAACAACGGCCGCCACAACACGTTTTTCGTCGCAGTTCTTTCCCAACTTAAAAGAACAACGTTAAGTTTACTTCTGCTTTTAACACTTCAAATGCGTTGCTTCATCTTAATTAACGTTGAAAATAACTGCTATTTCGACCCAAACAGGAGCACTTCGCAAGATGGACCTCGCAAGATTAGCCGCCATGTTTTCTTGTTTCCCAGGCTTCCACGCGTGCCTTTGCCACATGCGCGATTTGATTTACTTTGTCACGTGCGACTTTTGAACCAACAGAAAAGTGCCAAATGAACTTCCGTTGAATAGTTCAAATTCACGCGGACTTCACAAGCAACAAAGTATTTTCGTAAGACCGTCTTTCTATTATCCATGTTATTTTCGAGACAAATTGATCAATTGCGAAGTTTGTGTTCACATAAAGCATGTTTGCAAGTGAGTTTACTCAGCTGGATTAATGTGGAAAGGTATGTTTTCTAATAACTTTGCGTAAATAAGCTTACAAAGTTCAAAGATGCATGTGAAGATATGCCATTGATCAGATCCCTTTTTGCTGCTTTTTGTTTACTGCAGATCGAAAGAACTGTACTCTTTGTTGCAAATAGTCAGTGGAATACTCTGAAAACTGTATGTTCTGGCGCTACAAGGTTATAGCAGACTTGTCAAGACCAATGTTAGATAAAATAGGAGAAGAAATAGCATAATAAGTATAAGTTTCCAATGGCTACTTATACAAGTTAGAAGCAATGAAATTTCCAGTTAATTTATAAGGACTTGAGACTTGAACTTACATATAAAATATTAGAATACTGCCGGTAGGTTTGTTCATTTGAACTTTAATTCATAGTATAGGTTGCATAAGGTTTTATATTAAATGCTTCTGGTACATGTAATCTTAATAATCGCTGCAATATTAAGGTCAAAAACAACTAGCACTAGCACTTGCTTGATGTGTGGACCTTCAGTTCAGAAGGCTGCATCGGCGACATTGGAAAAAGCAGTCATTTATTAGCTTTTTTTCATATTCATGCACTGTATTAATTATTCGAAGATGTTTATTTACATGCATGTGTGTGGAATGTGGTGATGTGTATGTTAGGTAAAATAAATTACGAAAAAGAGAATGTTCAGCTGATGTTGTCATTTGGATTAAAAACAAACACTATCTGTAGATTCCACCAACAGGGTATGTTTTTATATTTTTTTTCAATCATGACTAGGTATATGTTACTTTACATTATCTCACTATCTAGAGATTCCACCTGAACAGGTTATGTTTTACATTTTTTTTTTCAATCATGACTATAGCGATAGTTTACTTTACACTACATGTATATCTATGTGTAAGTATATCTATATCTAAGTTTATTCATATGTATATAAGGACTACAGTCATTATACTGAATTATTTGATTCCTACTTCACAAAAAGTCATTGTCTCAAATTTGATTTTTTGAGGTCACTGTTGTAATTTTTGGAACATTTAGACGATCAGTGCAGTGAAATTTTTAAGTCAAGTTAAAGCAGAAGAAGTATTTTTTGTTAACATGGAGAGCTATTTTTCAGTTATTGCTGGAATAAACATTGCTTCAGTTTTTGTACATTTGCCTTATGGGTTTCTGCTTCGGAGAGCAAAAAAAAAATAGCAACTTCTAGTATTAACTTCCTTAACATAAGGGTTTAAATGCAAATCAGTTTTTGATTCGAATATCCCTTAATTCCGGCAGCAGGTCGATTTGTTACATCCCTATTCTCAAACTCATTAATCATTCATAAAGAAAATACAAAGAAAATTAATGTTTAATGAGTGTTTGGAAATCGGATGAAAAACTTCTGCTCAGTATTTGCATCCTTAATTTCTCCTTCAAAAATGATTTTGTTTGAGAAGAAATATCAAACATTCGACACAGTGTTTCATCACTAGATGAAACACCTCGAAGTTCGTCAAAAATACTCCGCTGCGCGTCGTATTTTCAACTCACTTCTTGGTGTTTCATCTGGTGATGAAACACTGCGTCTCATGTTTGATATATTACTTGACCTACCTATTCAAAGCTATTCCAAGGAATTCCTAGGAATTCCTAGGAAATTCCTAGGAATTCCTAAGAAGTAATCATTCTGTTTATATTCTTTCAATTCCTAGGAATTCCTAAGAATTCCTAGGAATATTTTCCAAGCCAACTGATGGGTGAGCAAAGCTTGGAATTCCTAGGAATTCTTAGGAATTCCATGTTCCAATTACCGTGAAATTTCACACCTTAGAATTCTTAGGAATTCTTAGGAAAATCCTAGGAATTCCTAGGAATTCTCAATTCCATTTCGCAAGGGTACAGACCCCATCTTAGTCACTTTTTGGAAAACGTAATTTTCACGATCCCATTACTTAGTCACTTTCTATTTATGCCTCTACCTTATCAATGTGGTTTCAAGCGGCGGAATGTAATGCTGTCAATGCAAGCGTATTGTTAAATTTAATAAACGAAAACTTTCTGACTTTTTTAACCGAGAATCTTCCCATTTTGAATCCCTACTTACCCCCAAAATCCAAAAATTTGCGACCCTGTTATAGTCACTCCAGTTGAGAAAATGCAACCTCATCCAGCAACACATCCCCATTAGCCTCTTGTGAGGGAGTACCCCCCCCCCCCGGAAACTTTCACCTGCAGCTGGACATCGACCAAAACTTCCAGCGGAGATTTCGGCATCCATAACTCAACATTTTTTCTTCTCATTAAGTTACAAGTTACCCCTACTTTTGTTACAAAAATAATATTTCAATATACTGACAAGCTTCCGCATGCAAACACCCTGTCATTACCGAACTTCTCCAAAATGTGACCACAATAAGATTATTTTCCCAGTCTAAGCCAAAGTTGGAACCTCTTATACCCACTGAACATAATTTTTAATTATATTTCTCAAAATTATGCATGCTGCTTATGCTTTTGTATCAAAAATAACCACTGAATACAAACACCAGTGGCACAATTTAATGCAGGGATTGTCTGAAGGAATTAAGCAGGTGTCTAAAAGTTGAAAAATTACCAAAAGACTGAGATTGTAAATGCAGGTCTTCAGCTATCAACCGGAGACAAGCCTGTCCCATATATATAATAATTGTAATAATTAGCGGTCGTGGTCATCAACTAGAAACTTAGCAATTTGCCGACATTATGAAATATAGTTGATTGGTAGAAACAATTGTTATTGGATGAGGTTTTTGTGATCAGGATATAAAGTGTTATCAGCGAGCTGAAGGCCCGAGGCTGATTAAAACGCACGTCTAATAGCAAGACCTTGATTATTTAGGACAAAAACTGAATAACTGTTTTATTATACGACTGTTTGAAGAAAATTACGACAAACATACTGTTGCAAGGAATTGTTATTGGAAATCATGAATTGCACGCACAACCTACAGATTAGTAAGTTATCTGCTGGTAGATAACTAACTAATCAGCAGTACTTATAGGTTGCGCTGATTTCCAAAATAAGCCTCTTAGCCAATGAGAAGAAAGATAGTGAGGGCAACGTATAACAGTCATATTTATCTCCTTTCTATTCATAAACTCATCTTACGCTACTAGCATTAAGCTAAAGTCTACTGGTTAAAATTAATCTCCGCTATTTTGTAGAATTTTGGAGTGGGGAAAGAGTGCTTATATGGGGTCTGAGGCTTATATGTCTTAAACCGGTAGAGGAGAGTTACGACAAAGGAAGTGCATTCAAAATGTTTAAGGTTAGAAACAGCTCAAGAGCCGTCGTGGTAACTCCTTTTAAACACTCCAAAAGCGGTGGAAACTCTAAGGTACATCTCACAACCCAATCTGTTATGTATTCTTTTCGATCACGTTTTCAGTTGCAGGTATGAAAAATTAATGTAAAATGTTGCAACGTACATACCTCTTCTTGCAGTAAAGAAAACAGGCTTTCGCAGTAGGCCCCCGCCTCTACACCTGGGTATATATTCAACAGCTGAGCTGAAGTAAACAGACGGCGGAGAAGGTAGCGCAGACGGGTGCAGACTCTACAGCACGCACAGGCAGCCCAAGGGTCGATGTATAAATTTACTTTTGCATGACCACTTACGACAGACAGTTGATACAAAAGCTAATGAACAGATCGATATTGAAATTTAGTTGAAAGTGTAGAAACAAACTTCATTTATCTTAACTTGGGCTTGTTTTTGTTTTTCTGCGTTATAATTCCAGACTAAGTTTATGTCCATTTTCAAATTCGTCATATAAAGAAAGCCTGAATCTAGCTGGAAACTGAAAAACTCCATGAAAATAATGAAAAACCATAACTTTTGCGTTTCGTTCTTCGTCTGTATCACTAAATAATATTGCAATATCACACTGTGGTTTGGAAAAAATAGACTCTGATGGTGATTAATTGCAACTGTTGGATGTCACCCCGCGTGTTCGCCTCCTGCAACTCGCGTTACATGCCCGATAGGTCAAGGCAGTACATAATTAAGGTCAAAATATTGATATACATCAGAATAGCGGAAGTGCGAATCACAATTGGTCGTCATTTCCGTTTTTTTTTTCTCGTTCATCATGTCCGGTAGTCTGCTACACAGCCGTTTTCAGTGTGGTCACGCAACGCTCCTCCCCATCAGGGGAGGAGCGTTGCGTGACCACACTAAAAACGGCTGTGTAACGGACTACATGTTCGGCAGCATAGAGTGCAACTCGTAAAAGCCATTAGGTTTTCGTAAGAATCAAAATTTTTATCCCTAATACATGGTATTATAAGCTGGGACAAAAGCCGATTACGGCTCCTCGCTGGAGTCCGCCTGGGACTGGGGTTTAAGCCAGTCGGTTATCTTAGAGATTATCATACAGCGACATATTAATTGTCAACTTATTCGCAAAGAGATGATAACGTAGTCAGCCTGGTACTAATATTATTTGCGTTTAAACTACACAGAAGGCTTATGATCAACAAATAAAAAACAAAGATTGAGATCCAGATTAGAGATGGAATGGAAGCCTGGGTGATACTTGTACTGTTCCTGGTAGCCTGCGGCATGGCGGTTTTGGTTGGGCGTGCTAAGTAATAAAGGCACTCAACGTCAATTTTCGCAAAATATCTGTTCGGAAGACGATTTGAGATCTAGAATTTTCGGAACATTTGTTGTAAAATTTCTTGCTTGCCTTCCTCTCCTATAGGATTTCGAACATCCAAAAATTGGTATAATTGCCCATTTTTAACAGATTTTTACCCTAAAAAAACTCACCTAGATTTTTCGGAAGCCTTTTTTTCTGGCTGAATTTTTCGAAAAGGTAAGTTTTGATCCCTATAATTTTCGGATCGCTAGACTTTCAGCTAGGAAATCCGAACAGAAGAAAAATTTTTAGGGGATAAAAATATGCCCATATCTACCGTTTTTATACTAAAATACGTTTAACAATGCTAGTGGTTTTGAACTATATTCTCGTTGGGCGCCCCTGGGTGTTCAGAGAACCGAGGTTTTGCCAGAACAGTAGAGTGCTTTTTATACTTAAATATTTACTTATTTCGACTTTAAAAGCCCTATCCATATTTCCTCAACCCTGTCCGCAACCGCGTCACTTGGCCCTCTGTAAGATTGCCTTCTGACGATGATCGGTATCGTGATACAAGATGGGGCGAAACTTTTAGTTGAGATGAATGGTTTGAGAAACAATATTGCCAAATGCCTACCGTCTTAAGGGACGGACCATTAGGAAAGTTATGGGGGAGGGGAAGGGGAATTTTCGAGACGCAGAAATTTTGTTTTCGTTATCAAATTCCTTGAATGACATTTTTCCAGGCCATAGCATGAATATTTTTTAGGATTAATTGGCGTGCATGCATTTTTTTTCATTTAATTTTCCCTTGCGCGAATATTTTTTTGGTACTTCGCCCGCCCCCCATAAGTTTTCTAATGGTCCGTCCCTAAGTTAAGTTTGTAGAATACATTAATATTTTATGTTCTAGATAACAGATTTTATGCCGATTTTATAGAATGCAACAGTCATTTTTACAGTTTAGTCTTTGAATAAGCGCATATCGGGTTTACTTAACAATGTTGACGGGGAAATAAACGGAAAAGATGTGATTTTGATTAAGATGGCCATGTCGGCTGTCTTTCAAGTTTAAACGATGAACCGGTTGCGTGACAGTATCCTTCGCAGCCGCTCGGGTCGGAGTCACCCAATGCACTTCCGGCCCGTAAGACTACAATCTTACCCAGATTAATGGAAAACCTATACCCCACCCTCCTATCTGAAATGGTGCGTCGCGGCTTCATCCTTGATTCTGTCCAAAATTGTAGTTGTGTGAGGGCGATACTCTTCCGGAATACAGTATCCGTCGGATTAAAACTTATACCGCGTTTAACTGCCGCCTGGTTAGCTCAGTAGGGAGAGCGCCGGTCTGCTGGGGGGGGGGGTAATGAGTACTGCCAGGGAGGTTGGTGATAAGGGAAGGCAATCAGCGGCTTGTCGTGGCTTGTCGTATTTTAGCCTTGTCGTTTTACGAGGTTGGGGACTATATTAAAAGTATAGAAAGCAGCAAAGAGGAACTAGCTATTGCAAGGGAAAAGGGAAACAGAAAGAGAAGCATCAGTGTGCGATATTCCGGCCAGGTCTTATCTGCGCATCGGAGGATACAAACAGAGTATTGAGTACGGTAAAAAAGCACTGAGCATTGCCAGGTATGTACGAAATAGCCTGCGTTGCAGCCGGCCCACGTACTCGTCTAAACCATTTGTATAGTCCGTCTGCGAATTAGTGCACAAAAGCTCGTTCTAATATCCTGCAGAGTCGCAAGGACTTATGTGAGCGTTTCTGATAGGCGGGTTTCTTACGGGTTTCTTACAAGCCGCACGATTGGTCTAATTTTTACGTGTGCGTGACGGTTGGGCGCTGTGACATGTCAATTAAAATTCACAGAAGGGAGTTGGCAAGGATCGTTTACAGTAATCGAAAGATCAGTTCGAACTTTAGAGCCGTCTTCTGAGCAAAAAAACGCTTTGAGATATTCATAATTCCTTCAAGGCCAAAATTTGCTAGTAAATTTGCCGGCTGGTTTCCCAGCGTCTTCCAATCGCTGCAGATGTACTATTGCGTATTCTGTAATCTAGCCGACAGTTCTAGATTCAAAACAAATGAAGAAATCATCACGTTATTCACGATAAAAAAAAAAAAAAAAAACTACACACATGTAGCTATTCAGGTCCAAGCGTTTCGTTGAAAACCAAAGAAAATTAGGTTATTTAGCCGCAATAAAGAAGCTTAAGGCTTAATCAGAGGTAAAAGAAAATCATTTATGCATCTGTGATCAAATCCTCTTAGAAAACATTTGCCAAAAAATAAACTACAGGAACTAATTACTCAATATGTATGAAACAGACCAGCTTCACAACCTCTAAATGTAGCTAAAGGTGAGACTCAAAGAGGCAAAAAAAATTGCTCAGTCAAATTGTAGAATACTCCATGCACTGTATAAATTACGCAAAAAGAGAGCAAGAAAAACATCTGTTGTTCAAGCTACTCTAGGGGTCTCTAAAGTCACGTTTCACCATATCACGAGCTTAATCTCTCTGGTCACGAGCTATGAGTCATGTTTGGCCTGTCAACGCTTAATTCAAATCGGACTAATCACAAACTGCGAAAGAACATAGCCAATCAATAACGCCGACATATATCCATGCTACTCTACGGGATTCGAACACGATATTGTGCACTAATTCGCAGACTCTCTATACAGAAGGTTTAGAGTGTCTGCGACGCAGGCTAGTACGAAAGAGGGAAAGAGAAATGGACGCACCTGTTGCTCTTTCAGGTTCGTATTATGAGGTTGGTGACTATCATGATCTAAGCGTAGAATGTGGCAAGCGAGCCCTGAGTATTGCAAGGGAAGTAGGAAACAGAAAAAGAAAAGCGGACGCATGCGCTGTTCTAGCCTGGCCAAACACAGCATAGAATACGGAAAACAATAGCCCATTTCCGAGTTCTCGCATTTTAGAGATCTGGTGCCGAAATTGACTCGCGAGAGCGAGGCTAAGTGCATTGCATCCTATCAAATTTCAGAAACAAGAGTAAGGCATTGTAAAGGAAGTGGGGAACAGGGCGCAGGAAGCTGCCGCGTGCTCTGTTTTGACCAGGTCGTACGACGAGATTGAAAAAAACGACATAGCATAGAAATGAAGGTAAACAAGAGCTGGTTGCAGCAGATGCAAAAGAATTTCGGAAGGGTAGTTCTGCTGGGCCCAGTTGTTCGAAGGCCGATTAGCGCTTAACCCGAGGTTAAATTTCTCTTGCGTTTAAAAGCATTTTCTCGGATAATTTTCTCTGTTTTTTTTAAAGTTTTCAATAATCAACTTGTCGACAAAAAGAATTCAAACTGAAATGATTTTTAAGCTTTCATATCTGAATTCAAATCTCGCACTAACCCTGGGTTATCTTAACCCAGCTTTGAACAACTCGGCCCAGGTAAAGACGGCAAAGAGTTCATAATCGGTTTCATTATTCCTCTAATCAAATGTACTGTTAGAATGAATTATTGTTTTTAAATTACTGGTCAGGATGAAAAGACGCAATAATAGCTTCACCTCGTGAAGTTTATTGACCCTAACATTTGCGATGCTATGACTTATCAGTTCTACCGAACTGTTTTAATAAGTGACTGGACATTAATTGCAAGACCAAATAGAATCATGGCTTAAATGCCGTGTTTGAAAGAACAAGTATACCACTGTGTTGTGATGTTTTACAATCATGCCAAGGTCATTAAAGAAATCCAACATAGTGGCAACTTATCCTCCTCTTCGATGAAACACACTTTCTGGATAATTGTCTAAAGCTAACCGAGGTTCAAAAACTAATTTACAACCATGGCTTATAACCAGCTAGCTGTGGGGAACGTCTAAGGTGAACAGTTCATCTTAGGATTTCGAATACTGATAAATGTCCTCGTTAACTAAATAATTAATTGAAAAGAAAAAGTTTCTAACTAAACCACTTAAGGTGCCAGGTAAGTATAACTTGCTATTCGAGAATAGTAGAAATCCATCAAACTTGTTAATTAGATTCTTTTTTAAAAAAATAAACTATCCTGAAAAAACACATTGGCCGTTCTTATACTAAGGAAGATAGAAAGAATGTATGAGAGCCGCTAAAATTGGGCCTGATCTCAGGTTAAACTTAGGCAAACATTTGTAGTTTGACTGGTTATGCGTCTCAAGTATGAAAACGGGTTCAAACGCATTGTGCGTCTTGTGCCCGTCTTTATACTTGACACGCATAACCAGACGAACTACAAATGTTTCCTTAAGTTCGTCCAGACGGATAATGTGTCCTTACTGTAAAAACGGCTAACTAATAATTCGTTTTAAAAAGTGGAAAAAAGAAATAAAAAAAAAATCAATGTTCAGATGAGTCTGACCTCGAATTCTGTAGAGAAAATTAATACAGAAATGTTCCGATTTGTGGAAAAAATGAAGAGATCTAGAGAAACGGTTTTTTATGGAGCACTCCTACTTGTTCATTAAACATGAGTAAACAATTCTAACTAGGCAAGAAACTGATTTGAGTCTGCTACCGAACAAAAAGAATGTAAAACTTTAAAAAAGAAAAGAGCACACACAAATTATCTACTTCTAAATCTACACTTCATTACGTCGGTAAAGTCGATTGGACATCACACTACACTTACTGTTTTTAAGAAATAAAACACTTGGCAGGTAAATTTGTTTTAAAACAGTCAAGTGACTTAGAATTTACAATCGCTGAAGGCAAAGAATTCCAACCACATATGGATCTAAGGGAAAAAGAGAACTTCTATATTTCAAGGCATGGCTCCTACGTGTCCTTGTTTTAATATCTACAAGACTATGACTCAGTTTGTACATTAGTGATAATAATCTGTCTTTCTTTCTTCTCATTTCTAAAGTATCCCATTCCAATCTGTAATGCTAGCTGTTCGGTTGTAATTCTGGAGGTAAAAACGTGTCTCCTTTCTTTGAACTCTTTCAAGCAACATCATCAAACAAGAACGTCTATTTACAAATTTTATAGACACCGACCTTTTGTTGACATAAAATATTTACAAACCAACTAATGGATGAAATAAGAGGATAATTCAACTGACTAAAAATCTGTAACTGATGAAGGTTAGGAAGACTCCGATCCAAGCGCATCTGGTATTAACCTGTTGAAAAAAACATTGTTAGTGTTGTGGGGATGTTACCCAGACAGAATATAAAAGGAGGATGTACTATTTGCAGGAGGCTAACAAACCATTTTAATGCAGAGGTTTCTTATTACTTCTACAAACTACTACAGCTTAATTACTCAGCTATAAAAAAAAAAAAGAAAACTACCCGTCAGTGAAAACCAAAATGCGCTAAGTTCTACCCTACAAGAAGACGTTTAACAAAAAAAAAGTTAGCACAGAGTGATTTAGTCATAAGGACTGAAGATAATACAGTTTAAGGCGAGTTTGCAGCGATTAATGTCGCCCAATGTAAGGGAATTCGGATTCCGGAATCCAGGGAATTTTTGATAGTGGAATCCGCTGTCATGGGCCTTAGAATCTTGAATACAGCTCAAAGAATCCGGAATTCAAGTTCAACTGATAAAAAATCATGATACAGAAACCAATACCTGGAATCCAGAATCCACGGGGTGGATCCAAGACTGTCTTGGATTCCCTCACATGGGGCGAATTAATGGCATGATCCCAGATTCATAGCAAATTATGACCTTACACATTACTTTTTGCAGTTCATCCAGATTAATAGTATTCCACTTTTCCTTTCTCTAAATACAACTTCTTCCTAAAATGTACTTGCGGTCAAAGGATCGTTCAAATTGGCAATCGTTTTCTGATATCCCTTTTCAAATAACACAAAAAGTTCACCATCTGAAAGCCATTGAAACCATGACTAACCGGTACCTGACATGCAGGCTAATGTTTGGCTAGCTTTGCTATTTTATTAGTAAGAAGATCCTTGTTTACGTTTAAAACGCATTTACCGCCGTCAAGCCTACATTCATCGTCAAAACTGTCCAAACATTCTACATTTCCTTCAATGCCTACTGCCTAATTTCGAACCCAGACCTCTCTATAAAGACATGCAAAATTAACAAAACCCTTTAAATCGAGCGAGTGTCTATTATGGTCCACTCTGAACTTTTGAGTAAAATAACTGTGTGTGTGCTGACACGTGAAAATCATGAAAAACCTTAAATATGTTTGACTGAGTGACAACCATTTACAGTTTTTGAAAGGCAAGTCCTCCGAGAAGAACCCATGCCAGGTCCATCTCATAGGTATAACACAATTTTTCTTTTTCTTTTGTTTCTTTCTTATTTCTTTTTGTTTTATTTATTTATTTATTTATTTATTTATTTATTTATTTACTCATTCATTCATTTGACCAGGTAATCAGTTGAACAGATTTATTCAACGTTCCTTTTGCACTGACAAATTAAGGGGGTAAAACAAGTGACAGTCGCGGATAGTTTATTGTAGTACTCACTTGTCTCAGAATAGTGGGTCCAGTCTTGAAAAACAATCGGATCACTAAGGATATGAACGGTGAGAGAGGCAGCCATTAAACTTGCGAACTTTTTCCAGCAATCTGTACCGGATTTTCTGCCATCTTTGTGGTCTGAAATGCCTTTAATTATAATCCAAGGAATGTCCAAGTCGTGAGCTGCTACATGTAGACCTACAATAGGTTCGACTGAAATGATTTTATTACCAAATAGACTAGAAGGGAATCCTAGACAATCGTGGATTCTGGGTTCCACGCCCTGGACTCAGGATTCCGGATTCCATGTACGGGATTCCTGATTCTTTGTCAGTGGAACTTGGATTCCGGATTCTAATCCTTATCGTTAGTGGGATCCCGGATTCCAAAGCCCAGGATTGGCGTTTCCACAAGCAAAAATTTCCCCGATTCCGGAATCCGGATTCTGTTACATGGGGAGAGGCTAGACATGCAAATTTAGAGTGCGTTCGATTGGGAAATCCGGATTAAGATTTTCAAAATCTAAATCCGGATTTCCCAATCAAACGCGAAATCCGAAAACGGATTTCACCTACGAGAAATCCGTCCTCAGGGTGGATATCAATTAAGAAATCCAAATCCGGATTTTTTGGATTTCCCTTTTTGTCGTTCGATTGGGAAATCCGAAAAAGGATTTGCAAAAATGTTCTCGTGAACAGCGGTCTTCTTTTTACTAATTATGCGTGTGCATGCAAGACCGCTGTTCCTAAGGACAGTTTTTCAAATCCTTTTTCGGATTTCCCAATCGAACGGTAAAAAGGAAAATCCAAAAACAAATGTTTTAGCGTTGAAATCCGTTTTCGGATTTCGCGTTTGATTGCAAATCCGAAATCCGGATGTTAAAATCTAAATCCAGATTTCCCAATCGAACGCACCCTTAGATACGTGGTTAACAGGAAGCTGGTTTTGTTTTTAATTTGCTTTAATGTGTTATTTATTCATTTATTTATTTTAAAACTAAACTTGGAAAAGTTTCCGTTAGCGCTGAACGAAGACTAATATAGGATAGCAGCAGCTAATTAAAACATTAATTAGGTGAAAGAGAAAAACGAATTAAAAATTGAACTTAATGCCTTTTGAAGTGTCAAGGTCTTTTGAGGAAGTTGTAGTGGAAGTTGGTATGTTCGGCAACGAAAACGTCGCCATTTTTAAATGGTGCTATCTGAGCCAATTGAAGAGTTAGACGTTTACAGGGCAATAGTAGAATCTTGGTTCAGTTATTGTAACTCAATGGACCCTGAGTGCTGGTCCGATTGGGGAAAAAGTAACCCGAACATCCCGCCTTTGATTTTTTTAGGTAACGGCTTTTCTGAAGGCTATGTGATATTTGGTGTGACTGTATGCTTACCTTGCCCTTCTAATTCCATAGCAACTGCTTGTGGAAATCGCTTGATGAGCGTCTCGCAGCATTCATTGTTATCAATCTCCCCTGGAACACTCAGAAAATCACCACGATGTATTTTCACTTCAAGTGCTCTGGGATCCTTCAAAGGCGCTTTCCAACCATCGCCAGCATTAGGGATCATCCTTAAAGGAAGGGATTTCAAAGGAACTTGGTCTCCGAACTGCTCACTGGATGGAACACAGGTTATTAACTTCTCTGAAATAACCACGTCGCCCAGTTTTACTTCAATGGTTTTCAGGCTATAGCAGACGCCCACTAGAAACACGGCTTTGGGCCTCAAGACTCTGACAGCCGCCAATACAGAAACTGCAGAGCCTCCAGCAGTGACTGAGCCCCTTTGGCACTTCATTACAGCAGTTCGTAGCTTTATTTGACCTTCTCCAATGTCCCCGAAGTAAACGAAGCCAATGTCTTTGTGGTAACTTTTACAGAGACTGGAATTCAGACACGAAAGGCAGCCTAGAAACTCACAGTCCTCTACCGTTAGTAACAAGATGTCAGTTGGGAGTTGGACATTATTCCAAAGTACCGACTTCTCAGGAAGGTCCTCATTCTTAAGGAGACTGATAGTGATCGCTGGTGGGTCAATTGCAGTTTCTAGGAGGACAGATTAAGAAAAAATTGACTGATTATCATTAGACTATGCTAAAAACGATATCATCGAGTAACGGATAGCCTGGGTACGTAGGTAGATAAGGTAGGTAGGTAAGTAAGTACAGGTCAGTGGGTACGTAAGATGGTTGGTAGCCAGCCAGGTAGGTAGGTAGGTAGGTAAGTAAGTAGGTAGATAGGTAGGTAGGTAGGTAGATAGGTAGGTAGGTAGGTAGATTGGTAGGTAGGTACGTAGGTAGGTAAGTAAAAGGGAAAATAGGTAGGTAGATAAGGATGGTAGTTAGGTTAGTGGGTAGGTAGGATGGCTGGTCGGCAGGAAGGCAGGTAGGTAGATAGGTAGGTAGGTAGGCAAGTAGGTACGTCGGTTGGTCGGTACGTACGTACGTACCTACATCCAAACATGCAAACTTACATGTATAGACCTATTAAGTAACTATGATTGCTTGTTTAATTGCCTAGTGGATTAAAGATATGAGTTGAAAAACAACATATCGACATTCATAAGTTATGTCTTGAGCAGCTGAAATATTGGCGTAATTATGCACATCATAAAATTGCTGAAACCTGTTGTTCTTATTCCCTTTGAAAGCTCAGAAGTGCTGCAAGATAACTTTCTTTCTGATCCTGTGCTTGCTTGCGCCCCTGCATCAGACACATCTGTCAAAAAGAGTAACAACATTACTTTTTCTTCTATCTGTTCTAATACTCTCAACCTTATCATCTCTGTCTTGTTAAATAAAACAGCTTCTGCTCATACAAAACTAGCCTCCCACGCAGAAGTTTTTAGGGGTTCGTCAAGCGTTTCTGCCACACGAAAGAGGATTGCGTGACGAGCCAAAAGACTTTCTGCATGGGAGGCTAATACCAAACCCTTCAAGTATAAATACAGACCCGACTGCGTGTTTCTAATGCAATGTGCATGCTTAATCTAAAAATACCAACTATCACATTTCTGTAAATACTTTTCTGGTACTTATATACGCAATGGAAAGATTTTTTACTTCTTTTACCACGGAAAGTAATCCGAATAGCCCACATTGAGACATTGTTAAAATTGGTGGCCAACACTTTACTATTAAGCCCTGCATAAGAATTGCTTGCTTGTGACTTTGTTCAGTAATGTCACAATCCCCTTAAAGAAACTATTTTAACGACGCCCGAGCACAGATTCGGAGAGTAATCAGTAGCAGTGATAAGAAAAATTCGTTAAATTTCTCATGAAATTATCAAGAGATTGTCAGTCTTATTTTGAATAGGTAATATCCACCCTCACGAAAATATTGTTACCTTTAAGTGAGAACCATATTTTCAGTCCAGGCAGCGTAGGCATCTCACGCCTTTTTTGGCAATGCTTCGGTATCCCCTCTTTTACTTTCAGAAGGCACAGACAGTCCTCGTGAGTACAACACTTCTGTTTGTGGATAGAACAGGCCTCTTCATCTCGCAAACAGCCAGGGCATTCGACGCACAAGTCACACATCAGGTTTCTTAGCCAGGACACCTCGCTTTTTAGGGTCTGCACTGCCTCTTCCAAAAACGTTCGTATAGTAATAGCCACTTTGTTTGTTTCACCGAGCGACGCACTTTCCTCTGGTTGCGTCAAGATGATCTTGATGAATGTTTTCCTGCATAAGAGAATAAACTGGTGACAGGGATACTTCCCAATGAAAAACCGGGCAGCCCCATCGAAAAAATCTGGATTTTCTTGGTAACCATTCTCAGAGTACCATCTAGTACATCGTGACAAGAGCTGGAAAAAAAGACCGTGAGGCACAAAACCCCATTTAAAATTAAGGTAAAGTGGACATGGATCTGAAGGCGATAATTTCATTTCACAAAGGAATTTAGGTGGCGTCTTTAGTTGACAGGGTACATAGTACTTTTCATTTGTTGGCGGCGTGACAAACTTGACGATCAATCCGAACTGCTCCATCATGCTCAAGATATCCTCCTTGTTCAGGCCTTGCTGACAGTACTTGGAGAACACATGATCAACCAGCTCCATGTGGAGGGCACCTGACGTCTCCATTTCATTCCAAAGCTGGGAATGTCTCGGTTCCTAACAAATTCCGAAGAAGACAACACTTAAATTAATAACAACAAAATGCCACACCTGTTGACGATGTAAGCATCTTCATCTTTTTCTTGGGCGCTACCACAATAATATAAAGGATTGAAATGCATGGTGCCAAAAAAAGCATAAAACGTTGGATTATTTTTAAAAAGATTTTGGCATTAACGTATGAATTGAAAAGTTAGATAAAGCGTATGGCCATACAACAACTGTCCATTTTAAATGCCAGCTTTAAAAAATTTACAAGAACAGAATGTATTTAAGTAGATCAGGCAAAAAACTACCGCAGAATAGCAAAAACTAAATAAGATTTACAATGATCAAATTACATTTTATAGGGTTGTGACACACGAAAGATAAAGAGGAAATAAATATTAAATTTAGACGAATAAAAAAAACTAATAGATAAATAATATATAAATAAACGAATAAATAAACAAAAATAAAATACTCCTCAGAACAAAACAAAAAGGTACCAGATAACTATAAAGTTTACATTAATTAGGGTAAATCAAACAATTCTAGCCAGTATCAAAAGTAAGAGGATAAAAAATTTTCCTTCATCTTTTTCTTGAATATACGTAAATAACTACTTTCTAAATTTTCATCCAGATTATTCCAAACAGAACGGCTAGAGAAACATAGATTAAATTTACCGTAATTACAGTCGAACCTTCACTAACGGACACCTCCCCACAACGGTCACCTCTTATTACATCAACTCTTGTTTAAACCTTTCTACATCGGCAACGGCCACTAAAGCGTGTCCTCAACTGCCAACAACGGCCAGTTTTTTTGGTGACTGATGAAAAAGTCAAGAATGGTCATGAAATTTAATCCGTATAGCAAGTTGATGATAAATCACGCAATCGGCTTTTGATTGTGTTCCATTATACTGCTGCAGTGAGCATAAACTGTCTACGATACTTATAGCGAATGTTACGAACCTTGCTCGTTTTGCCACGTTAACATTTTGATTCGAAACATTAAGTTTTCTGTGTATTTTATCTCTATATACTAGTATATGATTGGATTACCATTATGGGATACAGTAAGCATGAACTTACGAGCAATGTACATGTTGTACTCCCTCAAAGCCAAACAAAATTTGTCACATTACACCCCTACCTCCCCATAACTGCCAACCCTCCACAACGGCCACTTTTTTCTGTCCCAAAGGTGGCCGTTGTAGAAAGGTTCGACTGTAGTTCTAACCTGATCAATATAATAAGTTGACTTTGATGCTAGCCTGGTATTATAGCCATGGTTAGATGATATACGTGAAAAGAAGTTGTCAAAAGCCTTACGTGAGCAATTTATGAAATTGAAACATTAAAAAAAGGCAGTATGAACAAGGTGACTATGTTGAAGTCAACACCGGCTCTAATAAACCTTTTAACCGATACGGCGGCCATATTGAATTTATTAGATTTAAGGAGTATTATTGTATGCCGAGGGAGCACTCGCTCAGTATTTACGCGAGAGTTTTGGGCAAAAAAAGAACTTAACTGAATATTTCTCGGGGAAAACGCGATCATTATTACATTCAAACAAGGCACAACGATCTTTTTTCCCATTACAATCTTTTGCTAGGAAAACTTGAAGAAAAATTGGCTAGAAAAGCGCGCGTAAATGTGGAGCGAGTATACCGGATCGTTCTCATGCCCCCTGGGCATCCTGTAATACTCCTAAATCTCATTAATTCAATATGGTTGCCGTATCGGTAAAAAGGTCTATTCAAAGCCAGCATTTACGCTCTTCAAAATAGATGTAACTGATTGCCCCCGCAAGGATTTCGCCCAGAAGGCGAAATCCCGAGGAGGCACTCTAGTAACTCGCGCGTATATTAAGGAAAGTACATACAGTTGAAATATACCGTCAGAAAAAATCTCGATTTGCCTGAACAGGGGCCGCGAGGAATCGGTAGGTAATGATGACGTTTCTATTGTTTGCCCCCGTAAGTACGAAATGACAGAACATCCCGAAGAGACCGCTTAGGTAGCTTTTGTGACAGTTATTGTGCAGTCATTCTTCGATACTCTTTCGCGTTACCTGTTATCAGTGACATTCTGTGGAGCAGTTGTTTTGAAAGTTACGGACCAAAAGACACTCATTAAGCTCAGATGAAGTTATAAGGTGCGTATAACTGTGTATATACAAACACTCTGGAGAGTTTGCCAGACACGAGTTCACAAATCTTTGATTGGAAACCTTGCCAGACACTCTTTCTTTCTCTTTGACCGGAATAAGACTTAGCCCCAAACAAGTAAGACGAGTGAACAACGGCTAGCTTATCACTAGCAGAACGATGGACGATTATAGAAATTCGCCGACAATCAAATTCTGTCCGCTAAACTTTAAAACATGACAAGAATGCGCGAGCGTGAATCGATCAAACGTCCTTTTAATTTCTAAGGGCCTGTTTACATGAAGGTGGGAGACCCCAGGTAGGTGAGGTAACCCCCTTCCGTAGGGTAAAAACATAACCCTCCTTTACATGCAATCTTACAACCCAGCCATCCCGGAGTGCACTTTCTCAAGATTACTGAATGGTGATTGATGCTGTTCTACACTTGCTTGCTGCTCTTGCTGCAACCTCCAGTGCTGTGGCTTTCTATTGCTACCTTAATAATGATGCAAAGCTACCGCCAAAGTGAATTTTGTGCGAATTCAGTATCGCCGCGAATCTGACCCCGGCTAGGCGGGTTACCCCACCTTGAAACATTTACATGGCAAAATGTGACCCCGGCTGAGAGGGTTACCCGGTCTGGCAGACCGGGCTACCCGCCTTGGCGGGTCACCCCACCTATCATGTAAAAGTGATCAAATTAAAATGCGAGATTATATGGACAGGCAGGTTACCCCACCTTAGCGGGTTACCTCACCTACCTGGGGTCCCCCACTTCCATGTAAATAGGTCCTAAGGCTCACTTTCCGGCAAATAAGATGAACTGAACGTAAAAAGTGAAAGAGAAATAGCGAAAAATTCAACTTCTAATTAAGTCTTTTCTTATGGTTCAGAATGAACTGTTCTCGAAAATAAGAATGTTTTGATCAAAGCTGTGTAAATCAAACTGAAACTGTGCATGGAACCTTGCGTTTCCTGTATTTATCTCACCTGTTGTATGGAATATGTGTGAAAATCTTCATTATGAATCGGTATACCTCAAAGAGCTACACAACGAGCATGAATACTATTGACCGACAAGGTACAGAGCGGAGGCAGCTGTAGTGTCAACTACTTAACAAGTATTGAATGAGGCTGAGTATCTTATGAAAAATTATGGAGATCGAGGAGGGTGTTATCCGTCGAGGCCGTAGGCCGAGGCGGATAACAACCTCCGAGATCTCCATAATTCTTCATATGATACGAAAGCCGAATTCAATAATTGTTTTATTATTCATTCAAAAGAATTCCCAGTTTAAAAACGTGGCTAAAACATGCTTACCTCCATCAATCCATCGATGTTAAGTTGATCTTCGATAGTGCACGTTTAGGTTTGTGCAGCTCCGCAAATATTCTCCAAATAGCAGATGTCGCCCTTCGAGTTGTCTTCTTCCTGTTCTTGCCATGTTTTTAGCTATTTTTTCGCCTAGTTCTTACTCTTGAAACGAGCGAAATGTCCGCCATTTTTCAAGTTCACAAGCAAAACAACTCAACCTCGTCCCCAGGTCTTCTCGGTTAACGGTGCCTTAACCTGCGAAAACGCTGCATTTTTGACGTCATTTCCTCGTTAAACACAAAATTCTTCCAAATTTGGTCATCAGTAACTGGTTATGGTGAATTAAATGTGTGCTTTTAGCCAATCAGAATCGGGAAAATATTTTGAATGAATAACAATACAGTTTAATAGATTACCCCATTCTCAGCAAATAATAACGCCGAGTAGGGTGTCAATTTTAGCTTCAAATTTTGTTCGTTTTAAATGTTATGATTCATGTATCACGTCTAGTTTTTCTTATTTTCTTTCTTTTCCTCACCCCCCACCTCGATTAGCTTACGCTAACTGCAGGTTGGGGGGAAATATTTCCTTTTTTTTTCCATTCACTTTTTTATTCTTTGTGATCTGTCTGCTATGAAATTAAGTTATTGTTGTTGTTGGTTGTCAGACTACCAAACGAAATAAACAATATGAATCGAAATCGACCAAAACATTTAAAAACCATTGTCTAATGAAAAATTTCGCTTTCTTAGAAAGTTTGCTATCAATCTTTAAATTTTGTGCTTCGAGTAATTTTTTGTTTTCTTACGAGCTGCTGACTGGCCCAAAACCAACTTTCTTGGAAAGTACTCTAATTTTCCTGTCGTCCGATTGTAACCATTACGGTTACAGTAGCCACACTGTAACTGTAATACATCATGCAAGTTTTTTTGTATTTTGGCAATACATTATATAAGTGGAATATTGAGTTTCAGGAGATTTGATCGTAGGGTTTAGTAACAAGATCTTAGGCAAGTGGTATAGCAGAGTTTTTTTTTCGTTGTTTGTGGAACACATTAGGTAGCTTAAGCAACCGTGACGACAATCGCGTCTATTTGGGTCTTTCTGCAGGTACCGTCATCACAAAAGAAACAAAGGAACCATGAGGGCTTTCTTGTTTGGTTGTTTTGTTTCTTTTGTTATAGCGGAGCTCTCGCGCGCGAAGCGCGCCAGCGGCGCACCATGGGTAAGAAAATGAAGTAATCTACCCATCCGAGAAAATTTGGTAACCACGTGACCGTACACCCCCGCCCGAGAGACCGTCCGTCCGCACCACAGGTATACCAATGTAAAATAACTCAATCAACAGGTATTGCAACCCAAATGCAACTCGAGGTTATTTTGGCGGGAAATCGCATAGCCACTGGCGTCTTGTAAAGCAGAGACAACAAAAGAGTCAATAAAGACTACGGAAAGCGGAAATTGTCTCTGTATCCGTGTTGTCTAAAGTATTAAACTTAGATAAATTGTCATGTCCCCAAATTTGGAATATAGAGCAAGAGAGAGACAGAGAAAAAGAGAAAGTGGGCGGCAGGCCAGCGAAGCTCAACGAAAAAAAGCGCGACAGGGATTTAGAGCGAGAGATGAAAAACCGAAGGAGACATTTTTTTGTTGGAAAAACAACATGAAAATTTTGTGTAGCGGCGGTGACTGAAATGAGAAATGCCAGTGGCCACCAATGCAAGGTGGAAATGAGCGGCAGTGAAAAAAAGTGAACGGGAACACGTACGACATTTCCTCCATAAAACGAGTAACTAAGAAGTTTCTGGAAGTTTCACGTTGTAGTCGTGCAAAACAACGGCAAAGAAATGTACCAAAAAAGTGTGCTGCACGTGCAAAGTTCAGTGTTTTTGCTAATTAAACCTATTGTTGTTTTTCACCGGTTTTCCGGCGTTGCATGCCTTCCCCGCTTAGCATTACACGATTTTATATTTTGTTTGAACAAACTATAAATATTATCGAGAGCTTCGCTTTTAGCCCTGGCTAAATCTATATATTACGTGTTTTAATCTGTGCCTCCGTACCTACAGAAGGGACCGTCTATATGTATTGGCTCTATTTTTCAAATGTAGGCCGTTTTCATAGAGTTGCATTCTTAAGGACTTTATCCATGTTCAAAAAGAGAAAGGAAAATTCGTCCTCGTATGTTCGCGTCCCCCATAAAACGTTGCATGCATAGGACGCTTCACGTCGTAGTCGTGCAGTGGACGCAAAATCACTTTTATCGCCACGTTTTCACTGCCGTCGTCGTTATCGTTGCGTAAGCTCCCTATGTTAATCAATAAAAATGCAGGCTACGGAAATTTTAGCCTAGATCTAGTTTACTCTTACAAAGTTTGATCTATGCTATAAACGTAAGAGGATGTTCTTAAGTGGTTACTGTATGATAAGTTAACTAAGGGATATTTTATTGGGATGTAATGTCAGGTATCACGAATATTCAGTTATTAGTTGTTTAGAATGCCTTTACAAGTTGGACGTTTAAAATAGTCATCAACATAAACCTTCTCCTTTCATGAATTCGTTCTTTAACAAATATGTTCTATTTTAGTACACTTCCACGACTTCCACGACAGCCCTTTTACCGTAAAAAAATGTTCAATTGAGGTTCCCAACAAAGGCTTGTTTACATTTGAAAATGTCGCATGGTTTGATATTTCAATCTTAACTTGACTCCTCCTCTAGATTTCTAGGAAATAACCTATATTCTTATTTTGGTTAGTTTTTAGCTTGTTCAGTTTCCCGTGTTTTCGATCGAATTCATATAGTTGATGGTTTCTATCTGCAACTTAAAATATTCTAAAAATAATGGTATGCAATATCTCCCACTTAACAGGTGTTGGTTCAAGTAAAAATCTATTCGGTTGTAATTTCTGCTCTCTACCGCGAACTGCATTTTTAATTTGTCACCTGAGTTTCCAATCACGTACGTATTTGATTTATGGAAAAGTTCTGACCAATCACTTTCCGAGAAGAAGCTTCACACCTCTCCGAAATCGACAACAATGAAGTCAGGATTTTCAAACTGTACTTTCCTATCTGCTGATACGAAAAGTTTGTAAAAGAGTTTTTGTATTGTTATCCTTGTTTTGTATTGGCCAGTTGTAAGCTTAACAGTAAAAACTTAGATCGAAAAAACATTTTGACAAAGTAATTATCTCGAAGGTTTTATGCTAATCAGTCTGTGTTAACCAATCAGAGAAGACTTGCCTCAGCATTAGTTCGCACTAAGCAGTTGGTTTTCTGGCTGATATAAAAATGGGTGTAACACTAATTTACCACAGAGAATTGTAAGAACAAGAATCTAAAAGGATATTACACTCTTGAGCAATAAATAACCAGTAAGTCAAGAAGAAGTTGTCTTTGAGAAAAGGCTACAGCTAGTCACCGCCAAAAAGTCTTGGGCGACGATGGATACATATCATTTTGATGGAATGACGCTATTGTTGACCTCTGGAAAACTTGTAACTAACAAGGTTTCAAAAGACCAAGGCAATAGTTAAGGTTGGGTCCTTGGTTTGTCTTTTAGGTTTGAGATAATTAAAAGGTGATAATCATCCTCCATGTAAATGAATCCGCGCCAGGGTTTCTGCGACAATGGTAAAGCAGGGAATTTGTGGCGGTGGGATGGTGTTTTCTGGGGAGTCCATTGCAGTATTAGTAAACTGTTAATGTTGATATTATTATCCACTTGAATATGTTTTACTTACCATTTCTCTGAAAGGGCGAATAGTTATGAGTTGTCTGAATACCTCAATGAGCCATTGAGCCCGCAGTACAACGGTGCTGCGGTGTCTGACAATCACACCAAGATCATGATAGAAATCCAACATAGTGGCAACTTCATCCTCGTCTTCGATGAAGCAAAACGTCTGGATATAACCTTGAAGTTGTTCGAGGTTTAAGTAATACAGTTCCTCAGCAATTAAAGCTTTGACGACCTTCTCAAAGTTAAACCATCTAAAAACCAAATATAAAAACAAAAGCTTAAAGCAGAAGTTAAAGCCAATACTGAAGCCTTGATCTCTGCTACTAGAATAAAAAAATGTAAATGTGTCAGAACAACTTTAAACAGCTGACATACGTATGATCCTGGTGAAAAGTTGACAATTCGGCACTGTACGCTTGTACTACACGTTTCTTTCTAGTATGTGCTAGTACGCAATGGAGAATACAGGAAAAACCCGCCACTAAGAACCTGTATTTTCTCAAGTTAGCCGAAACAGGTTCTTACATGAATGGTAATTAGCACAAATTTAGGCTATTTGGGTTCCTAAATGGGTTCATATTTTCTGAAGAAAAAATACATTCCTGATTGTAGCTAAGGGCATTTAGTGGTACTCAGCGTATTCCTTATATAAAATCTGCGAACCATTACATCGCTGTTGGAGTGAAATAGCCTGTGCCAGGCTATCGGTTAGTGCAGACGAGCGAAAAAGACGGGCGGGCAGTGGAAAAACAAACGAGCAAAAAACGGCGGAAAAAGAGAAGGGGAGAACCTGTAAGTATCTTTGTACTGCTGTGGCAAATGAGGCACATGAAATGGAAATGGCAGATGTGATTCAGTATTTCCACAATAGCATTAAGTGTGCACCTAAATATATTATGTGCGTGCTGTGCTTAGTTGTGGTACCGAATGTGATGCTAACAAAATACACTAACTGCAAAAAAAAAAAAAATCTGTTCAATGCATAACTGGTAAAACTAGTGTACACAATGCCAAAAGGGTTTGCTCAAAATATACTTTGAAAAATGCAAGAAAGACTTGTTTGCTATGATTCGTATATGAGAAGCTAGTAATGACTCAATTTAAGTATATAACATGTAAAGATTATCAGTGAGAGAAAATGAAATACGGTGAAAATATAACATTTGAGCGATTTCTGGAAAAATCAGAGTTAATTGAAGGCATGCCAATAATAAAAATGACTAGATATAGGCACCTACTGTCACATGTTCCCTTGAATAGCCAGAAAAGTCCAAGCCCCTTCTCATATGTTTTTATCGTAAAATGGCGTTCACGGCTATCCGAAGACGAAATAGCTGAATTTCTCACTAAAACTGAGCGTAAAACATATTGCTCAATGGATACTATCCATTTACGGAGTAGATGCAAGCGTGGATGTCCACGGTTTGGAAACACAAAACGAAAATGGTAAAACAGTGAACCGCCGAGAGTTCAACTTCTTCATCTCACAGGACTGAAATACAGCCAAACATGGCTGTAGAAAAGTAATTCGATCTCATCGCCTGAAAAAGGCTAGCAGTAGGCAGTCGAAAAGTCGCGGCAACTACATAATGATACAAACAAAAGCTATATTCTTGAGTTTATTTCTAAATGGAATTATACCGTATTGCCTTCTTGCAAAACTTACAGTAAATACAGTAACTGGAATAGACAGCGAGAGGTATGTTTTTCTTGACTAAATAACTTACCGAACTGGTACCCTTTCTCCCATATATGGTTCTTGTCTCAAAACTTTCATCATTCCTTTCTGAAGTGCGACCACTCCCTCATCAGCTGAACCTTGAGTATTATCGACAGAGAAAAAATCAGGGATCACGTGAAGCCCTAAGTCCTTTCCAAAAATTTCCTGCTGAATCTGCAATTCCATCTCTTTGATGTCTTCGTGTGGTTCATCTGCATGTGTTCCCACGATGAAGACTGGAGGGCGACAGTACGGCAGATCTTCCACTTTCGATGGTAAGCACATAGTCCTTACAGAAACCAGCCACGACAACAAATTTTCCAAATTTGTTTCCTTATTTTGATTACTGAGATGACGCTTTAGAGTTCCTTGCTTGAAACAGGGCTCTGCAATGTCCTTTAATCCTTTGCTGAGATCGTACACTAACATGTAAACGGCTCGTGGCGATAAAAAAACTGGGTAAGACGCATAGTAAAGATGTTGACCAGCAAAGTCCCATAGATCAAGGGTCATGTGATGTTCCACAGTTGAAGCATCACTCTGAAGGTTTAAACCTTTTAAACGTTGAACAAGATGATCTTCAAATTCTTCAGGAGGCAATGTAGAGTCGATGTTTAATTCACCTGGGACGCCTGTTTTTGTCACTTCATTGTTTACTTTGGCTGTACCCTAAAATTAATGTGTTAAAATTGGTTAAAATTCTACTTTTTAAATATAATAAAATATGTCTATTGGGGTGCAGTGCCAGAGACTCGACAGCGATTTTGTTTTTTCCAAAGACTATGTTGTAGTTAAATTTTATCCTTGGTTTAAATTTTATTTTCCTTGGTTTTGGGGTATGGTAATTTATGGTAATGACTTTGAAAAACAGAAAATAACACTTAAACAAAGGATAAAATTGAACCACAACAGTGATCTATCTCAAATCTTGTAGTTTCACCATTCTGCAAGCCGTTGAAATCTTGAAATTTAATATTCTGCATGTCAGACATTGAAAGATTGAAATTTCAAAATTCTGCATGACAGACATTGAAAGATTGAAATTTCAATATTCTGCATTTCGAATCTTCCCATTTAAAAATTTGGCATGCAGAATCTTGAAATCTTACAATCTTGAAATGTTAAACATTCAAGATTTTGCATATTGGAATTTTGAAATGTCAATATTCTACCTGCCAAATCTTTGAGTTTTAATATTCTACATGTCTGAAATTCAAATTTCAATATTCTGCTAGCCTGAGTAGCTGGCAGGATTAGCGTGGGAGTGCTGTATGATTTGGCGGCGGAGCCGTGAGAAGAGTGGGTATTCAAGTCAATTTGAAGTCCTGCCTGCCACAATTCCTGGGTCTTTTGAATAGTCCACAGCCAAGCTTACGGGAGTTCCTAATTGGCTGAGAGGCGATAAAACGCCAATCAAATATTAATTGCTATCTCTACTGTCTCCCATTGGAAAGTTAGTGAGTACATGTGGAAATGAATCAAACTTAGCGAGCTATAAACCGGCTCCACTCCACTCCACAATAAGATTTCCGCTTGAAAAAAATCCTCGAAAGACATTTTTTTGAGGAAACTAGATCTCAAAATTTAAGACACGTCTTCTGCTATCCTTTAGTCGAAAAGAAACTGACCTCTTTGTACGACAGGAAATTGGCTATATAACAAAAGTGCATCAGACAATAATGCCTTTGTCAGGCAGTCCAAACCGCCCTGATCCATCCGAGCTCAACATAAAAAGAGCGCTTGATCATTTAAAACTTGAACCTTAAAAATACGGGTGGAGTATGCTGAAGAGGATTCTTGTTTTTGACTGAGCAAATGATCTTTGCCGATTGAGAGGTCATGAGGCCGATGTGTTTCCTGTGCATTCCAGCATTGATTTCCTGTGGTCTTTGTGTCTGACAGAATTTGACCTCTGAAGCATTTTAGAGAATTCTTTGACCTCTTTTGAAGTATAAAGCTTTTTATTGCCGCTAAATGGCCGTTTAAGAGCGACGGTCAGGAAATATCGACCATCGAGTGGCAAGAGTTGAAAATCGATTTCCTTCATTTTTTGTCCATAAATAGCTTTTAGGTAGATAAGTAATCTGATGTAAGTTGTTCTCGCAAAAAGCCTTTCATTTTCGAGAAAAGTATAAGAATATCAGTTTTCGTATGGTCGGAGTCTCAAAATGGCCGTATTTTCAACTCGAAATTTGCTAACATCAACTCTCCTCGCATTCGCAAATAAAGTCGCAAGAAGAAATTTGGACACATTCCATCAATAGAACAATTCTTCTTATAACACTAGAAGATACTTGCCGCGCGGCAGCTTGGCCGTTTTGGCATGACTGCTCAACTCAAGAAAATGGCGAAGGAGTTCACAGTTGTCATGGCGAAGTAGAAATGGCCGAGTTACTGACTAAAACGAATCGAATGCACGAACACGCAAAAAAATACAGGGTCCGAAATTGCGCCTTCCTGGTCGCCAGTGCGACTAAAAATTCAGTTCTGGCGACCAGAATTTCATAGCTGGTCGCCAGCTGGCGACTTGTAGGGCTGGTTGTTATCGTAGACTTTCACATCCGGAGAAAATGATTAAGAATTCAAATCTCGAAGCTATTTTGCCAACAGTTGTCTTTTGTCCTGCTATATTTTCTAATTAAAAGTGAAACGAATCTTCAGGTAAATATGCCTCCACAACAGCTACAATCAATACGAGTTGAACATTTCCAAGCCGCCATGTTTTTTTCAGCCGAACTACGGTAAGTGCGTTATGTATATGGAATTATACTGTACCCAAATGCTACAAGTAATGTGGCGCTGTTGTGGCACGTGTACGAGCAACATGGCGGCTTGACTCGTGACTTGTGTTTATGTTTCGTGGTAGTTATCGGAAGAAAATAGAGTTTTGATATGATAAGTGCAGTCATGGGCAGATAGCTTTCTGTTCCTACGTTCTAGGTCAGATAGCTTTATATCTCCAAAAAGTAATTTGTGAAAAAAAATAAGTAATAAGACTTCACTTGTACACGTACATTTACGGTTGTTTTCTGGTATTTGGAGCGGAAGTAGTACAATTTTTGAGCACAAAAATTTCCATACCATGCATTTTTTATTCGTGTTTAAACATTTATTTGAAAAAAGGGAGGGGAAATTTTTGGCGACCACAATTTGCCTTCTGGAGACAAAAAAATTCATGCTTGCTCGTCAGTTGGCGCCCATGTTAAAAATTTAATTTCGGACCCTGAAATATCGCTCGATAGACGTCAAATGCTATTGTTTCAATGGTCCTGCTCAACACAACTGCATAATGGGTAAGACCATCTAACTGGAAGTTTTAGCATAATTTAAAGAGCAACAACTGTCCGATTTCTACAAACTGCTGTCCATGAAATAACTAAAAATGTGCACTCCTAGAAGAAAAATCAGATTCCCCACACGCCAGCTAAAAGCCTGCTTAAGTGTACGGTTTGACCAAAGGCGGCCTAGACTCTATGGGAGTTCGTTGGAACTTGAATTCTATAACAGAATGAACCAGCGTTTTCGTTTCAGGTCGGACGCAACGTCCGGTTTCTTGACAAGTGATGTCCAGTAGTTCACACACAAAATAATTTTTCGCGTATCGTCTATCATCGGGGATTCGTACACTCCTTTCGATTGGAATTCGTTTTGGAATCAGCTAAAAAACGAACAACTGCAAAACGATAATTATAATTGCCAAATCAAATATTTCATTTTTGGTGAGCGGTTTTTAATGCTGCCTTAAAAGACCTTCCCGGTTAACTAATTCCGGTCCAGGGAACGCAGGAAATAGCATTTAAGAGAGTTTAATTTTCAAAATCTCCCCAGGAACCCCCAAGAAGTTCGGTGTAAGTCCATCAGCTGAACCTCTGCATCCGGTAATTCCAAATGCTTCCCGATGCACGAGAACGAAGTGACAAAATACGTGCCAAATTTCGCTTTTTGAAAAAGTCGAAATAATAAGGACTCACTTTTAGTTTGTGTTGTGTGTTTTGCAGTCAGTTCGCTTCTAGAGCCGGAATTTTGAACGTAGTTTGTTTGTTGTTATACATTCCCTTATAAAATTCAAATTCCAACGAACTCCCATAGAGTCTGGGGCCCGTTTCTCGAAAGGCCCGGAAACTTTTCGGGCCAGAAGGCAAATTTTAAAATCAAAACTTGTTGAATAGTAGCACAGTTCCTAGCTCACAAACCAGTCAATTTTTCTTCGTTAACTGCGGGTTCATTATATCATTGTCAAAGTTATTGAAACTTTGATCTTTAATGTAAATAGGGCATACATAAAATAGCTTTCCGGGCCCGAAACGTTACCGGGACTTTCGAGGAACAGGCCCCTGGCCTGCCTGTGGTATAACCAAACCTTGCACCAAAATCTTACGTCCAAGTTGCATTTCATCAATAAATGGAAAGCCTCCAAACTAACAAGACGGCAAATGAATAAAGAAATGAAAAAATGATGAACGAGAAAAAAGACTACGGTGGATTAAGAAAATTGTGCGTACCTCTGAAAATACCCTCCATAGGTCCCCTGGGGTTTCTTTTTCTTTTCCATCTTCTTTTACTTCTTTTTCTTCCTGTTCTTTAACATCGTTGTCGTCGACTTTTTCATCACCTCCTCTGTCATCTTCCTCTTTGTCTCAGTCTTCTTGGATTTCTCTAGCTACCATCTTGGCAAGATCGGACATAAATTGAGACACACCAAGATTTTCATTGGTGAGTTTCCAGTTCTTAACTTGATCGACTTTAACTTCGAACTTCGATGGATCAACTTGAATTCCGTCAGTACTGTCTTCCTGAGGGTCAAAAGGAAGACCTAAAAAAGATTTCTTCAAACTTGTCTTGCCTGCTCGATCTTTTCCCATCAGCATGATTCGAGCACGGTACAACTTCACTTCTCCTTTCTTTAAAGCGTTTTCATAGGCAAGCTTTGCTCTTGGTCCTCGTGCTTTAATCTCGTCCGGAACTCCATCTAAAAAATATTTAAAATACAAATCTGAGTCAAAGAGATAAAAAGTACTATATTTCTCCAGATTTTCTCAAGAGAGTTTTTATGGGTTGTTACCTGTTACCGAGGACCTGAATTGTTGAGGGAGCTAACAAGAAAACCAGCTGGTTCGTTCAGCTTTCTAGCAAGCACATTATTTTCATTAAATTTAATTAATGTTCTCTTTGTGTTTTCCTCTATTAGAGTGGATTCATTTACAACATACGTGTATAACTGTCGCATTTTCCCGCTGAAATTTTTGTTGTTGTTTTTAGGCCTAAAACCAATAAAAAATTCCAGCGGGCAAATGCGACAGCAATACACGTTTGTTGCAAATGAGTCCACCCTAAAATTGTAATGCACTTATCAGTGGCAATTCCGGGGGGGAGGGGGGAACCCCGGGGACATACGCGGGCATGGCGCGAGATTGGTCATATGTGTTCTTTAATTTTAAGCCCGGGATGGGGGGATTGGATTGCTTTTGCACTTTCGTAGCAGGATCCCCGGGGGAAGACCCGCGGGATTTGCAGCGCCGCCGCCATTTTGCAGATGGAGCTGGAAACGAGTGCCGTTCCCGTCTTCGAAAGGACTGGATACGTTTGGTGAACACCTTCTGGCAAAGTGGCGACAGAAAAGACGGTAAACGACTTTCATATTTCTCTTGTATTCTGTTCCTTTTAGCTATTAACGACTATATTTTTCAGAAGAAAACTACGAAACCTTCTATAGAACTCTTTTAAAATATTGCACCTTTTGACTTGGCAGAGCACACTTTTTGGCCTCCAGGGGAGGGGCGTTAGAATCATTTTGTTAACCAATCTTGGTTTTGGGTAATAAACGTCGTTGTACAAATGACCAGGGGTTCCGCGGGGTCATCCCCACCGGATGGCCGCTGATAAGTGCATAAAATCAACCATTAACATCGATAAAAGCATAATAAAGATTATTCTATTCCATTCCATTCCATTCCATAAAAAGGTTAAAGAAAACACAAAATAAAGCCTGGTACTCATATGCCGCCGACCTGCCTACGACGTAGCCTAGCCGCTGGTGCTGCCTGGAAAACTGTTCCATATGAGAAGAGAAGTGAACGGCAACAGAGGCCGTTCCAATTCATTATCACCGGCATGCCTCGAGTTCAACTTTGAAGGCATGCCAGAAATAAAGACCTGCGAAGTCTCTTGTTGCCGGCGGGGTATGTTCTGATATGTTAAAACAGTATCTCAGGCAGTATTGGCTGTTATGTCGCAGGTAGGTGGCCGCGGCATATGAGAACCAGGTTTAACTAGTACATCGATCGCTAAGAACATCTGTTTTTATTGACTCGCTCGTTTCACACGAAATATCGAGGTATTCACACATAAAAAGAGCAACCGTGGAAAGTCTCTGAAGGGAGATGAAGAATCACTAACATACATTTACTGACACCACAGCCATAAACTAAATCTGAACGCTTTATGATTTCCTCAAGTCGGCTTTCCTTAGTGCACTTTTCAAAATACTGAATACTCACAGGATTTTGATCAAACCATTAATATATAGAGTTAGCCAGGGCTAAAAGTGAGGCTCTTGTTACTATACTATAGTTTACGCACAGAAAAATAAAATCGTGTAATGTTGATCGACGAAACCAACGAGAACCGCAAAACAAAACAAAACAAAACAAACCTTGGTCTAATTAGCAAAAAATCAATTATGCACGGGCAGCACACTTTTTTTGCACATTTCTTTGTCCTTGCTTTGCACGACTACAACGTGAAACTTTCTGGTTACACCACAGGTAACCCAGGCTCTGTGATAGTACCACAGTACGGTTCCAGTAAAATTACAGTGTTTGTATGGGGTAAAAATATCATCCTAAAATTTCTAGGAAATACTAAGTAAAGATCAATGAAACTTACTCTGCAGTTAATTGTTGTTGTCCTTATTGCTCCAACGAAGTTTCGTGATAATTTGCAGTAATTTGTTCAAATTCACTCTATCTACAATAATAATATACAAGGTAGGAAACACGAGGTGCCATTTTCGCCGACATGCTCTCATTCAACACAACTTTTTCCACGAAATTCGAACTCCAACGGAAAATAAACATGCCAGGATCGTAGAAATAGGATAGCAGCAGATATAGAAACCAATGAAGCTTTCCCAGATAGAGAAACGAATCCCACAGACTTGGACAAACTCGAAGAATATAATCCAAACACACCGAGAATACGCTCACCGAAGCAGCCGGGCCAGATCAACGCGCGGCCAAGAAAATGAGGCCTGGGCACAGTACAAAAAAATTCCATCCCGGGAGTCCTGGGGTGACCTTTCTAGGGACTGATACATCATTTGCCCAAAGCCACCCTCCCCTGCAGGAAAAATACTTGATAGAAGGCAATTGTTCTTCATAGCCAATCACCATTTGCCATAGCAAACCCGCACACGCGCCTGAATTTAAATGGATAAAAAAAAAGTAATATAATCAGGAGAGTCTGCGGAGTTACAAGGCGTCCCATTTCTTTACTAAGGAATGCAAATAACAGTAATGAAACTAATGAAATAACAACGCGAAATGCTTAGGAGGCGGGCTAAAAACAAGGTTGAACAAAAGGTAGATGATGACTGAGATACTGTTGCTGTCAACTCTCTAGCGAAACTATCGTAAATAAACGGTGAAGCTTACAAACTAATGTAAAAAATTATACAGAAAATTGGGACAGAATATGAATTGCGATAACTGAGAAGAATGTGAAAGGCACGTGCACTAGTAAACAAAGAACTAGCGCGATTAACATATTTAGCGATTAATGCGGCAGTAACACGCCGACTTCTTGTCAATACAAGTGAACCCTCTTTCGGTTAAATATGTGAATCATCGTGATACACCTCTCTTTGAATTTGGTCCTATTGTACAAATGCCTCGGTAAGAGCCAAAATTCACTTATATCTTTTGCTCGTTTTAAGTTTTGTAAATCGTCCTTCGTTGCTCTTTCCTTTGCCCTTATAACCTTGCCCTATTGATGTTTGATAAACTTTCTGAGGACCAGCGCCAGGAGCTGAATATAGTTCCAGAGGAAAATAATCTCTTTATAACAGGCCATAGTGATTGGCTAGGAAGAACAATTGCCTTCTATCAAGTACTTTTCCAGCAGGGGAGGGTGGCCTTGGGCAAATGATGTATCGGTCCCTAGAAAGGTCACCCCAGGACCCCCGGAACGGATTTTTTTTTGTATAGTGCCCAGGCTTCATTTTCTTGGCCGCGCGTTGATCTGGCCCGGCTGCTTCGGCGAGCGTATTCTCGGTGTGTTTGGATTATATTCTTCGAGTTTGTCCAAGTCTGTGGGATTCGTTTCTCTATCTGGGAAAGCTTCATTGGTTTCTATATCTGCTGCTATCCTATTTCTACGATCCTGGCATGTTTATTTTCCGTTGGAGTTCGAATTTCGTGGAAAAAGTTGTGTTGAATGAGAGCATGTCGGCGAAAATGGCACCTCGTGTTTCCTACCTTGTATATTATTATTGTAGATAGAGTGAATTTAAACAAATTACTTCAAATTATCACGAAACTTCGTTGGAGCAATAAGAACAACAACAATTAACTGCAGAGTAAGTTTCATTGATCTTTATTTAGTATTTCCTAAAAATTTTAGGATGGTATTTTTACCCCATACAAACACTGTAATTTTACTGGAACCGTACTGTGGTACTATCACAGAGCCTGGGTTACCTGTGGTTACACGTTTTATGGAGGAAATGTCGTATGTTCACATAAAAAATTTTGTTGCTTGTGTCCCTGTTCTCTTTCTTTTTCACTGCCTCTAATTTTCACCAGACTGGCCGCTAACATTTCTCATCTTCTCACCACCGCTTACAATTTTCATGTTGTGTTTCTAACGAAATTCGTCTCCTTTCTTTTTAATTTCTCGCTCCAGCTCCTTCTCTGCTATCCACGTCAGCGAAGACATTAAAGGGGCTGTGTCAAGGCCGTCCAGTTCATTTTTTTGTATTTTGCCCATTACTCGCCCTCAATCGCTATGGAACTTAAAGTAGGCAAAAAAATTACATGTAAATGACAAAATCAGAGATTAAAGACAAACAAGTATGTCCCCTGAGCATTATTTTTGAAGCTGTAAACAGCAGAGATAAACTTTGAAAAACTGTTAGGCTGAACAGTTTTCAAAAACCCTAATTTCAATTCGTTTTAATCTTCTTAAGTTTTGCCCATCCGTGGCAGCTGTTGCACCTTGTGTTATATTAACCTTCTATTAACCTTTTCCTTCTTATGTTTCTTTTAATTAAACGGGCATTTTGCAATAACCTAATTTGGCTGAATTTCGTGACACAGCTCCTTTAAAATTTAGTCGAAAAAAAGACTCGGCTTTGTCATTGTGTTTTCTCTCTAAAAGTCCGGGTGGCCAAGATGACCATAACGTGGACGTCTATCTTCAAGTCAACAACAGGACAAAGGCTCCACTCAAAAAAAGGTCAGTTCACATTGGTTACCCTTTGGTGCGGGGGCAGGCCGCATGGTCACGTGACTACCAAAATTTTTCGGATGCATGGATAACCAAATTTTCTCCCCCATGGTGCTCCGCTGCGCGCGCGAGAGCTCCGCTATCACTAAACCTTTTCGTTTCCTCACGCACTAAAGTAGAACGGGACTTTGAAACGAAAATAAACATGAAAAATAAATGAAGTTCATGCCCATGCCCCAGTGTGTTTCTGCTCTCCACGATGATACAATATAACCTTGTTTAATAGTTGTATAAATTTTACAAATGTACACCTCTGTAATTATTGCACGAAAATCTTTGTTATCGTTGTAAACACATGTGTCTGTAGGCGCTCTGTTGATAATAAAGCACTTATCCTATCCTATCCTATCCTACACAGTAAGCCACTTTTCTGGCAAGTTTAGCAATTCAATGGTTAAGCAACTGTCTGCAACGAAAACGAAACCCTGGTACCCTGCGTTGTTTGTATCCTGATTTCTGCTCCTCTTTATATCTGTTGTAAATTACGGATGGATAACAGAGACTACTGAAACGTTTTTGGCAAAAATTGGACTAGTTATAGACCAAACGGAAACGAACAGTTATTGCGGCCCCATTGAATTAAAAACACTTTTGCCTTTTCTAGTTTCAATGGGATCTTCTGAATCTGGGTGTTTTTCTAAAACAGTTGACCCGCCAAGTAAAAGTTAAGGGAAGTAAAAATATGGCAAGACCAATCAAACGTAGCATTTTATATGTGCCGAATTAAATTTGGGAATTAAACGACGCATGTGAAGCGCGACGTCCCAACAGTTTCAAATTAAAAACTTGATAGTACGACTTTCGCAGAATTGGCGATGAACAGCCGAAGATTCTAGTAGTTCGTCTGGTTATGCGTCTTGAGTATGAAGACGGGCACAAGACGCATTATGCGTCTAGACGAAGTATCTTTCGTAGTGGGAGCAAAATGTACTGTGTAGTAGCGACTTCGTGAAACGGCTAAACAATTTAACCTACCTGCAGGACCACGCGCGAAAAATGAACAGTCATGTGGCACTGATCATGCAAAACCGTAATCGTAGTCCGTAATTCGTAGTCCGCACTCATCGCATCTCAAAGTCCCTCGTGAAACCTGTATTAAGAGGACTCTATATCAAGCGGACACCCTGCATTAAGCGGACGAAAAGCTCAGTGTGTTTTAAACCACGTTTCTTCCCATATTTTAAGCACAACGAACCTGTATCTAGCAGACACCGCTATCACAAACGGACACCAGCGAAGGTCCCGTGGGTGTCTGCTTAATACAGGTTTCACTGTGTGCATACACACGAAATTTGCAGACTACCAAAATTGATTAAATTCATTAATCATAACTATTTTTTTATCCCTAAGTTTGATTTCTTACCATAAACCATCTTCCACATCCTTTCAACAAGGGACTGACACTGTCTCTCCCAACTGAATCTTTCTTCATAACTTCTTCGAAGACGTTGGACTTCCTCAAGCCGCTGTATCCTTGGTTTTTGACGGATAGCATCAATTGCCTTTGCCCATTCCTTGGGGTCATCAGAATCGATCACGACTGACTTGCCCTCAGTAAGACCACGCAGTGTTCGTCCGAATCCGGAGTTTCCACTAACTAGAATGGGAAGACCAGCTGACATCGCTTCCAGTGCTGTCAACCCAAATCCTCCAGTTCTTGAAGGCATGATGGCCACATCGACTTCGCAAAACAACTTTCTCAATCTTTGCTTGTCTTTCAAGAATGATCTGACAAACAACTGGTTTCTTGGAATGCCCGTCTGGCATAACATTTTCGCGACTTCATCCTGTTTTCCATCAGGTGCACCAACAAAGATCAGATGGTAAGAACTGTCCATCAATTCAACTATTGCTTGAACGGCAATGTCGTATCCTTTGAGACTGAAGTCTTCTAAATCACCACGGCCAAAGGTTAACACCTTGAACTTCGCATTCGCTCGCGTAGTAGCATGCTCAACCACTGAAAACTCTTTAAAGGTGCCTGGCACGAACTGGAAGACATCTTGATGAGATGAACGCAAGTAGGACGAGAATACTTCCTTCAGCTTTGGTCCAACTGCCACAACGAGATCTGCAATTTGGCACAAGTCAACTTCAGCTCTGTTCCTTCCTTCCCTTTTGGCCATGGCGTTAGCATAGTTCTTATACATTGCTAGCTCTTCAGGTTCAGTGTGCTCAAATTGTATCCACTTGCAACGATGAAACCGTCTGATGATTTGTGCTTGTCTACCGAGCTTTACACCATGACCGATCACAACTTGAATGTCAAGATCTCTTGGTGGAGAGCTCAACCAGTCAAGAGGATCACTAAAGCCAGGGAGATGACCTGCTTCTCTAATGGAAATGTTTTGTGAACTCTGGCAGCTCTCTTGTCTTCTTCACCACACATAAATTCAGGTACAAGAAAAGTGACTTCTACGTTTGGGTGTTTTGCCAAATGTATGGCAAGCGTTCTGTTGATTGTTGGCAAGCCACCCTTAGATGACCCCCACTCATTAGCCAGGAGGGTAACTTTCAAAATTGAAGGCTCTGGATGACTTTGTGTTGTATCAGAAAAGGCTGAGTGCAATTCCTGAAAGTAAAGATCATACAAAATTAACGCCATAAGCAGAAAAATGTAATTAAGTTAGAAGCGTTTTACTTCTTTCAATTTTAGGGAATACAGCGGGGAAACCACTTGCTTTTAAAGCACTGAGGATGATGTCGATTTTTCATGTGAGAAACTTAAAAAGTAAAAAGCCAAGAGGAAACAAAGTGCAAGAAAAATAAAGCAACTCAAGTTTATGACAAGACAATCAAGTCTCGATGTGTGATAAGGAAAAAAACGACAAACGACACTGAAACAAAACAAGACAGGTGTGCATCCCTATATCGCTTGATCAGTATATATTGTATTACTGAAATACATTTGCACCATGTGCTCAACCTTATTAGGTTCTGGCGACAAGGCAGTGATGATGACAGGTGTTGACTATGATTCAAAGCAAGATAGCCTCACAGTCTATTACAATTTGTCGCTGTCTACTCATACATGGCCGGACTCTTGGAAAAGGGCAAATGTTAATCCTCTCCCCAAAGTGGACATGCCTTTAGACGACTCAGACTACCATGGTATCAATGTTACTCCCGTTATTGCGCGGTTGTTTGAGAAGGTCGTGTATCGTACGCCAGCACAGTCAGTCATTGAGAACAATCTGAGCCACACCCAATGTGCATACAGACAGGCGGGTAATTGCACAAATGCTTTGCTCGCTATCCAGCACCAGACATACAATTATTTAGACAGTAGTGACTGTAGCGCAGTGCGAATTTTTACTATGGACTTCAGTAAGGCCTTCGATTTTGTGAACCATACTATTTTGTCTGCCAAACTGAAATAGCTACCCCTAAATCCGTACATTATCGATTGGTATCAGAGTTTCCTCTATGCAAGACAACAACGTGTTATCAACTATAATTTTTTAAGACATTGGAAATCTGTCAATAGAGGAACCACACAAGGTAATGTTAGCAGACCGTATCTTTTTATTATATTTTTGAATGACTTGGAGATTTTCTTTAATGGTTGCCTTGTTCTTTTTAAATATGCCGATGATTCCACTATTCTTTCGCCTATCACTAGGAACCGCGACCCGTCTGCCGACTTGGTAGGACAATTCTTAACCTGGTGTAAACACAATAAAATGGTCTGCAACCCTTGTAAATGTAAAGAGCTGGTTGTTAGGAAGAAAAATCAAAATGTACTCTACTCTCCAATTAACAATATTCCTCAATGTAATAGCTTTGTTTTACTAGGAGTAACTCTACAGAGTGACGGGAAATTTAATGAGCATGTAAGAACCAAGCTTGTCAAAGCAAACAAGTGTTTACACGTCCTACGAACACTAAGAAAGGAGCACTACTCTCAGGCAGAGATAGATCACCTTTTTATATCTATTGTTTTACCTAATTTTAGCTATGCGCTTTCAGTCTATGGGGCATCGGAGTCCGATCTTACGGTTATACAAAAATGTTTTTAGACCGACGCCATAAACGCCATTTTATTTCATTTCCAGTTTTTATCAAGAACCTTTTAAATAAACAAGACCGAAACATTTTAAAGAAATTAATTTCAACTGATTGCCACCCCCTGAAAGATATCATTCCTGTCCAGAAGACTTATGTACATAATCTTAGGAAAAAAGGCTGCGTACGCCCGAAAATTAATACACAGCGTTTTATGAACACCTTTGTAAATAGGTTGATTTTTAATCTCCATTTATTGTAATGACGTACTTTTTTAAAAGATATATATATATATATGTAGATATTTTTATCATAGTTTTTTTATCTTTCGTATTATTGTAACATAAGATATGTAGTTTTATCTTTTGATGAAATAAAGACTCATTATTAGTGAGATTTCATTTAAATAAGCCTTCAAAACTGACCTCACTCGTTTTAATCAGTCTTCAAGCCAATAAATAGGTCTGTATTGCCATTTAGCAATATAATCTGATCTGTATGATTACAATTTTATTAAGTTTCATATTTACAATTGTTATATAAAAAATGCACGCATTTGGCGGTAGACAACAGTTCTGTTTCCACAAATCTTACATAAGACATACACCCTTATTTCAGCCAAGGTGAGTCAATGAGGGTCAGCAACCCTCTGGTTATCAAAAAGAAGTAACTAAAGAGATTTCACGAAGCAAAACACTTGGTAGTTTTACGTGATTTAAATATTCAGCTGCTTCAAAATTTGTCACCGTAACATTCTGCCTCGCGTTTACTGGAGCCTAATGGCAAACGTTTCCCACTCTGATTTCTTTTTACCCTCGTTTTCCCCCTTTTTCCTTTTTTGAAAGATCAAGGCAGTTTATGAAAAACAATAACGCTCTTAAAACGTCTCGCTTGCTTGGGGATTAGATAAGAAATGAGGAGGCGATTAATTCTACCCGAAACAGGATTTACTCGCTAAAGGCTTTTCACTTCCTTCTTTATCGAAGGTCGAGTATTCTCAGTTTTCTGCAGGAAATTTACTTTTCATATCGTATTGAAATAGAAAGACGCGTATATAACTACACTAAAATTCAAGGGCCTCGATTCGAGAGAAATTACATCATTGTCAGAGATCAAAAACGAGAAAAAGCACGGCGCGTCATTTCAATCATCACCGAAAATAAACCGCATGCTCATCACAAGACTTATTAGCAAACTATGAAAGTTTTCAACACCCGATCAGTTAGCATCACCATCGAAGTTTTGCTAACTAAGATTCTTTTTTTTCCGAGCACTGAAGTGTTCACTTGTCTCTAAAGTAATCAACGCTTTCAAGCGATAGAATTCGTGGACCCACTCGTTCTGGAAAAGCTCTAAATCGCATTAATCTTTCCTAAGCTTTCTTCGCAAAACATGCGAGGCTTTGGGTACTCCGTCACAACGATTCTTATTCCCAGTTTCCACGGTCTCCGCTAGGAACGCCTGGGACTATGACCCCTTTTGTGTACTAAATACGAAGGAAAAAAAACCGATTTACAGATTATGAGTCTCGCTGTTACGCAAGCGAGACTAAAAAAAGTTCATTAACTTTTCAGATATAAAAGTTATGTTTGTGCTTTAAGTGTCCAGAATGTGTGAGACCACAGCTTATTGTAAGTGCAATGTTTTGTTAACTGTATGAGCCTTGACTGTGCAAGGTACAATAGCATTTCAAATGCTGGGCGTACTGATTAGTAGAAACTTTCCAGTCCACTTTTTCAGTCACAGTGTGTTAACAAAAAAGGAAACAAATTAAAAGAAAATATGATCGTCGCAGTGGTAAATGAAGTTTAAGCAGTTGCAAATAAACCCGAAAAAAAATTCGGGACTTCAACGGGCTGGAACCCACGGCCTCTCTGTTAGCGCTGCAGTGCTCTAACCAATTAAGCTATGAAGATCCATACATTGGGAGCAGGCCAATTTGTTGAGTTCATCTTACCCCGTGAAAGTAGTGTTAAATGCAATTAAAGCAATTGCAAATATCCCCCCCACCCCAACTCAAAACTGGGGCTTCAACGGGATTCGAACCCATGGCCTCTGCGTTAGCGCCGCAGTACTCTAACCAATTGAGCTATGAAGATCCATACATTGGAAGCAGGCCAATTTGTAAAGTTAATCAGATTATAAACGCGTGAAAGGAATGAAACATAGAATGATGATGTGAACTGCGGAAATACAAATTTATATGAAGATATGATCATTGCAGTGGTAAATGCAATTTAAGCAATTGCAAATAAACCCGTAAAAAAAAAATTCGGAACTTCAACGGAAAAACACCTCCAAAACAGCACAGCACTGTTTGTTTCGCTTTTCGTACCGGCTTTCATCAGTGACCATTCTTTTATACAAACTATGATCACAAACAACTGGCTACAGATAACGAGACTTTGTTCTTGAGTTTTCGAGTTCATTGAACTGCCTTGTTTACATTATTAATGTTTCAAACGCTTACCACAATTTTAATAATGAACTTTTCCACTATTTGGGACAGGCTTGAATTAAAAAAGGAACAACTGATAACTGTCTTTATGAATCTGCTCCCTCACTAGCCTCCCACGCAGGCGTTCTTAGGGGTTCGTCACGCGTTCCTGCCCCACTAACAGGAACGCGTGACGAACCCCTAAGAACGTCTGCGTGGGAGGCTACTCCATCACTCGAAGGTGAATATTAACATGACGCTATCAACTGGAGTAACTGAAGAGCTCATCTATTTGAAATGCTTATGCTCATAATGATAACTGACACTTACCGTGCGAGGAGGCACCTTTAAAAACAATCTACACAACGTTCTCCCAGTGGCTGTCAAGGTGTTACGAAATTCAACTTTTGCTACTTCTTGGCCACTGACGGGACGAACTAGCAATTCAACCTTGTATAGCTCATCTGATAACCTGTTTGTAAAAGTAAAAACAATACATCTTTACAGCCTGTTCAGATGACAAAAACTTAAAAAATAGGTTCTGCTGCTGCATAAATGTTGGCTCAAAATAACGACCTGTCAACAGACGACTGGTGTGGATCTAGGATAAATACTGACCGATTTCCTAAATGAGGACCAAAGGCGCACGCTTCCAAGGGGTGGCCGGAGGTATGCTCCCCCGGAAAATTTTCCGGATTTTAACCCCCTAAAGTCCCCCGTTTCCTAGGTTTTTGAGTTTTTCAGACAGGATATTGGCCAGATATCAACTTCGAAAGTGTTAATTTATCAAAAATATATTTATCTATGAAAAATCTGACTGATTTTCGTGAAACTGTGGAAACCAGTGTGGATCTGTGCCTGGAAAATGTCTGGCCAATGAAGATGACCATTTGTCCATGGTCAAGTACATGGCGTTCAAATGAATAACAGAAAAAATAAATTTACAGATGTATTCACAAGTAATTTACGGATGAGACCGTCACATTTTGCAGCTTTTTGATTGCCAATTAGCTGTCTGCTAAAATAAAGGGACGCATAACATACACTAAGACCCCTTTTACACAGGGCTAAACAGTTGTCCACACCGACCCAAAAGGCAAAACCTTTGACTGTGATGTTCCAATGGCATATGTATCAACTGTCCTTGGTATACACATTATTTAATTAAGTACAAAACCAAATTCAATTTATAGCTTTAGATAGTGCTTGTTACGTGGTGTATAAATAAGCTTACCTAAGATTTAGATCGTTGATTTCCTCCTCACTAATTGGGCGTATTCCTCCTGACACAATTACGAATGCTTTATCTTCTCCTGGAATCATGTCTTTTGACGAACTCCCCCAAGCATACCTTATGTCTCTTTTTTCAAGGTCATGTAACACCTCTTGTGTAAGGTGAGCAGGACAACAAATAAGGTGCAAGACGTCTTGAAAATCTGGACCAAGGTAAGCAACAAAACTTGCTGGTCTTGGCTGCAGCATAAGTGGGCGGGTTGGGAAATTCGCCATCACCAGTCTCTCAACAGTGGAGTTTTCTTCATGCCAGTCAACAAGACACTAACACATGCATCTAGCAAAAACAAACACTGAAGTGTGTCAACCAAGATTAATAAAATTACTAACTAGGCTTAAAATTGCACGTTGAATCTTCAAGTATTCTTACAGTGTTGCATACTATAATCAGCTAAAAAATGCCACATTGCTTCTAGGAGTCATGAACACGTTTTTTTCCCCTTCTATTTGCTTTCTTCTAGGATTCTTATAATTACCATTATTTTTATTTTTTTTTTCTCTTTCTCGGAGATATTAGCTTTTACCGGTACACTGTAAATCCGAGGTTAAATAAAGGTGATGTTACGTTATGTGATGTTTCCTCAAAGTTTAAATTTGTGCTAGCCACCAGGGTAATTACAAGCGGCGTGATAGTTAAATCACCTTCTGTAATAAATAAAACGGGAGAAGTAGTGTTTCATCCAATATCTACATGTAGACAACAAGAAGTGATAATAGATCCCAGCAGGGACCCTGTGGAACCTACTTTACCGACACTGTCTCAGTGATTTTGTTACAAATAGTCATGGTGAGTCCTGGGACTCATCTTGTGAAAATCATGAGTCCCAGTCCAGAAGCAATGAGTTCTAGTAAAAAATAACGAGTCTGAAATTGAAAATGCTTGGGCCTTTATGTAACCAGACAGTTAATCTGAAGACACATTCCAAACCTCTGTATTACAGTATACTGAAATTAAAATAAAGTCCTTCCCTTCTATTTTAAAGCACAACAAAGGATTTAAAAAAATGCCATAATAACTGCCACAGAAATTACACGAACGGGATATTTCTACAAATACACATGTGTTCAGATGGATCAATTGATCTGTGCGTCCTACAGGACACATACCAGGATTGATTTTGCATCTTTGGGGATTTTTATTCGTCAAGGACACAGCATGCAGAGGTAACAAAATCACTTCACTCTTATGGTTGTAAAAAGCACAATTCTTTGTTCTGACGGAAAGCTCACATTCCAACGATGGAAAATATGGAGAAATTTACCCATGTCTATTGTCACCTTTTGTGAACACTGAAGTATTGAATGAAGCTATATGTACAATATGTAGAATTACACAGATCAAAGGGGATGGCATCCCCTGATCACCCTCCTTGATCTGCATAATTCTTCATACCCACACAACAATTGTTTTACTAGAAATACGTTATCGCAAATACTTTGCGAGGATGTAAAGGGTCAGCAGTGAGAATAAAGGGAAACAAGCAGACAAAGGGAATAAAATTTGATCAAAAAACAAGACAAAACAACAAGAACTAAACAGGAAAAAATGGACAAAGAAAAAGAAAATCATTTTTCCGGGGATTCAAATCTATGCAGCAAACAACACCTGCACATGAGGTCACCTCTCTGACCACTGGGCCACGCTAGCACTGGTTAATTATAGAGGTAATATCATTATATTTACAGCATTTTTCCCGCCATAAACACAGTTTTAAGAAGGCGTGTGTGGAACTTGAACTCTGGATCTGGAGGTCCCAGATTCAAGCCTTGCCCGATGCTTTGTTTCCTTAGACAAAGAACTTTACTCCACTTTGTCTCTATTCACCTAAGTGTATAAATGGGTACCGGTGACATACTGCTGGGGGGTAACCCTGGGATGTACTAGCATCCTGTCCAGGAGGAAGTAGCAATACTCCTAAGCTAGGCATGCTTCATGCTAATGAAACCGCGATATACTTCAGCCATTTGGGCCCTTTGGCTCGTGTGTGTGTGTTTTATTTTTATACACGCTGCTTGAAGCTGGTGCAGCTGTATTAATTTATCATGAACTCTAAGATACATTTAAGGAAAATTATCTTAAACTCATATTTCAAAGCCATTTTACATCATTTTGGTTTTAATTTACTCTCAGGTGCAACTATTCTGGACAAATCAATTCTTAGTAACATTTTGGCATGGTTTCCAATTAAAAAGGCCACTTAACATTTGGAATTCCAAATTTAACTTGACAACAAAGAGTTGTGCAAAAATCACTTGGAGTTTCAACTACATGTAATAGCTAATGATTTATTTTCTCACTCTTCGGAACAATAGTTATTGTTTATTTGTTTTTTTTAGTCACTCACATAACATAAAAATAAAATGTTACAAAAGGTGTTAATTAAAAAATAAGTTGATGTTCCATTATTATTATTATTATTATTATTATTATTATTATTATTATTATGTTACAAGAAAGCCTAAAGAAGCTAGGAGCTTACAGCTGTACATTAATAGGCTTCATTATTTAAGCTAGATTACAAAGGTTTACTTGATATCAGAGGGTGCAGAAAACAAAAAACTTAAGCGACAGAAACACTATCAGTGAGATAATTTTTCACATTTTTTTTTTTTTTGAAAAAACAAATATGGAAGAAGCACTGGTTAGTGTAATTGGCAAAGCATTCCAGATTTTTGGTCCTCTATAAAGGATACTGACCTGCTTAATATTAGTTCTACAAAAATGACGTCTATACTGAGAGGTTAGTTGAGTGAACCTGGTTACTACTTAAAAAGAGGTTAGGAAAGCTACAAGGCAGAAGATTTTGGTGATAGGAATGTATAAATGTAGCAGCAGAAAAAGAATTAATGCTATATATGTCAAGGACTTTTAAGTTGGCTAAATAATAGGATGGTATTTGCTAGATAGTGAGCTTTTGACATAAGCCACACTATGCGCTTTTGCAAAAGATAAGTACAGTTTAGATTAGAGCTTTTGATCCACGACAAGGCAGTATCCTGAATACCATAGTGTTGCAGTTTGTGGCACAATATTTTATGATTAATGGTATCAAACACCTTAGATAGATCTAAGAAGATGCCTAAGGTTGATTCATTTCTGTCGATAGCTGAAGATATATTACTAATTAAATCAATTAAAGCTAGTGTACTGGAATGATTATTAAGGAATACAAATTGTTTCGAGTATAAGGTATTATGCAAGTTTAAAAATTCAGTCAGTCGGTTGAACATGACTTTATCAAAAAGTTTGGAAAAAGCTGGAAGCATTGATATTGGCCGGTAGTTACTTAGCCTGTGAGTAAGCTCTTCGGGGCACTCTGGCGGCAGGGCGGGAAAAGGAAGGAGAGCTTGCAACAACGTCTCTGGAATTTTAATATCTGAATCGAAAAAGTCAATGCAAAATGCTGATTGACGGAGATGATAATTAGTAATGACGTCATTACCCTTGGCTCGTGTTTTAATGTTTGTTTACATTTGCGTTCGTTTCTGCTCCATGCTGATTACTGGAAATCTGACAGTTCAGTCAATGGGGAGCCACAGGGGAATTAGAGGTGGAATTCAAACTCCAGAGGCACAGTTGCAAACTCTCCTTTCTTTTCCCGCTCCACCCCCAGAGTGCCCCGGAGACTGAGCTTGCTCGCAGGCTAGTAAGTTACTAAAAAGTGTTGCATCATCTTACTTAAAAACCAGAATTACTTTAGCAATTTTGTTAGGTGAAAATACCTCGCAGCTGAACATGCTAAAAAGCCATCCCCCACTCCAAGGAGGGTTGTCACTCGATTGGGCTCATAGTGCCTGTTAAATCCTTCAATTGCTTCATGAAGGGTTCTCTTAGAAATGTTTAGAGAAATTGCTTGAAATTCAGTATCACATTTGCCATTTTGTGGGACTCTTGGGGCCAAGTACTAACCAGGCCTTGATACTTCAAGTAAGCCTAGCTGTCACAATCCTGATGTGTATGGATCTTGATGTAAACTAATCTTAACACTGATATATGAAACTTGAAATATGTAAGTAAATCTTGATGTGTATACAGTGTAAGTAAATCTTTACGTATATAAAACTATCTTGATATATTGTTCCTTTTGGACAAGCATACAATTGCCAAGATTCTATATTAAACATAAAAATCATACAGATAAAATACAGTTGTGGTTGTGGTCAAAGAAATAATAAAAACTGACCTTTCTTAAATTAGCCATTAAGACAATCATACATGGCTTGAATCAACTTTTAATATTTTTATAAACATGTGTAGTTCATTGTTAAATACATGTACACTTGTGAGAAGGTTTCAATGGTAACTAAAGCAAACTGATTTTGAAAAAATAACTGACAAGCTCTCATGGAATAGAAAAGTCAGCTTTCAAGGGCCAAGTGATAGCAAGCATGACCATTAACAAATGTCTGCAAAATGTAAGAAGAGCTGAAAGTTTCCAGCTGTTTCAACAGGTTTGCAAAAGAAACAGTGCATGGAGAAGAAAAAGGAATCATATTTATGCTATAGTGATAGCAATACATTACCTCAAACCCTCTATTTTTCACAGGCACAAAACATTGCCTTCCACCATTTTAGGCAGTCCATAAAATAAATATGGTGAAATTTGCTTCCCATATTTACCGTAAATTTGACCTCTATTCAACAGTCAACTCTTTTAAGCAAACATGGTCACCGTTTAGATTTCCCAAATAGCTAATTTTATAGTAATTTACCTCTGTTTAATGGTCGCCTTGCTACATAGTGATCCATACATGGCGAATGGTCACTAAGAACTTTTGCCATCGCTGGGCAATATCAGTGACTATGCTTCACCAAATTAAGCTATGCAAGCCCAAACCGCAGACGACAAATTAACTATATTGAATTTTTCTCTTCATGTTGAATGAGATTTTAAAAATAGTCAGGTCTGTTAAGGTCAGGATCGTTACAGATTTGACAAAAGCACCAAACTTTGCACAGCGATAGCTTATTGCAGTAACATGAATATTAGAGGGGGTGCCCAATGCAAATATGCCACTGAAGCGTGTTAAACAGGATTTAATTATTGCTGCTGGGGTCCCTGTGGTGTTTTGATTGAAAATTGTTATTTAATACCTTAAATCACTCAGAATACTCTTCTCATGTTGTAAACAACAATTTTACTTGAACATCTGGCATTCCCATCCATTATTAGCTTATTGATTGTATAATAAAGTTGATTATTACTGTGCCCTTGAAGCAAGTCCACAGTCCGCCCACATTTTCATAAGTCATTTCTAAGATAGCCTCGTCTTTGCATCATAACTTGCAAGTACTCAGCTTCTGGGGTTCTCTTCTCCTTTTCTAATGTATTTCAATTAGACGAAGCCTTATTGTGTGGCTTAAGCCTTATTTATCAAGTATTACTTGGCATTACATGTCACTTTAAGCTAAAGAAAGCGTATGGCATAGCGATTCACACACAAAATTTCAGAAAAAAAGAAATTTGAAAAAAAAAAGAAAGAAAAAGAGTCTCTTGTATCACATATTATCAGGGATTTATGACTGTCACAGCTGTTCATGAAGAGCAAATAACGAAATGACAGAACCCAAAATAGTTCTTTCCTAAGGAGGATGCCTTTCAGACTCTCATTGTCTGCTGGATGCACGTGCATGTTTTGACAGAGAAGAAAGCATCGTGGCAAAAGTCATATCATTTACAATTCCCGCAGTTTGTCTAAGCTTTACAAATCAAAATCTGGTTCCATTAATGAAAAAAAGGAACAAGTTAGCCCAAGCTTCACAAAACAGCACGGTTTATCATGAAGCCTCTCAGGCATTTGGCACTGAAGCACTCATGTCCAAAAATAATAACAGCTTATCAATACCTAAAAGTGAGACTCAAGTGGTACAAGATTGACTCAAATGATAAATGGTGAATGGTTTAACTGCTGAAACCTTAAAAAGGGGGCCGGACTAACTTTGAGGGCCTGTTTACATGGAGGAGGGGGACCCCAGGTAGGCATGGTAACCCACTTAGGTGGGGTATTAACCCGCCTGTCCATATAATCTCTCATTTTAATTTGATCACGTTTACATGATAGGAGGGGTGACCCTTCAAGGTGGGTAGCCCAGTCTGCCACACTGGGTAACCCTCTCAGCCGAAGTCAAATTTTTCCATGTCAATGTTTCAAGGTGAGGTAACCCAGGATAGTCGGGGTCGGATTGGTGATACATCATATTCGCGCAAAATTCACTTTGGCGCCGGGTGGCTTCACATAATTATTTAAGGTAACGATAGAAAGCCACAACACTGAAGGTTGCAGCAAGAGCAGCAAGTGAGCATAGACGTGGTTTGCCAGCATTTTCCTTGTTTAGGTGCTTATAGCAACCATTCAATAATCTTGAGAAGGTGCACCCCAGGATGGCAGGGTTGTAAGATTGCATGTAAAGGAGGGTTATTTTTTTTACCCCACCTAAGCAGGTTACCTCACCTACCTGGGTTCCCCACCTTTATGTTAACAGGCCCTAAGTCTCAAGAACCGTGAATCTGGTAATAAACAGTATACCTAACCCGGGACTAGTTGTGATACTACTTCCATCTTCAAAAACGTCAGCATAGCAGCCAAAGGGGCCATTAAATCGGTGTAACACGAATATTAGATGGCGGTTGTTTCATCTGTCTCGTTTTGTGACTTTTCTTGTGTTCGTTTTTGTCACCCTCTCTAAATTTCAATCATGTTCAAAACACCCCTACTAACAAAATATTTCATAAAGCTCTTTAGAATAAATTTCAGCAATAAAAACAAGGTGTGACCAGGAGCCGATTTCTAGGCTCCTGGTGTGGCAACATAGGTATAAGTGAATGCAAAGTTTTGCGGTATGTAATCTGTCAGAAATCTGTTTGAGTGGTCAAAGTTGGGGCTGATGGGCTTCTTTATAATGACCACTCCATTATTATAAGGGACCAGGCCATAATTATTGTTGACCCTTGCTTTTTTTGGTATTTTCTGTAATTTTCCACAGGATTATTTTGTGAAAAGTTGGTAACAGAATTGCCCTTGAGGAATTCATGATTGTAAGATTTTGGAACCACGGGGTATTTGCCTAATTGCAGCAAACAAATTACATTCATTTTTATGAATGATGTATCATTGGTTGGCTAAGAGAGGCCTTGTTCCAGTAACTTTCAGCTCTTCTGAAGTTAGTTTGTTTTTAAATTGTAAAGCACGCGGCGACCTTCCTTTTTGTTGAAAGATCGTACAGACCTACCATTAACACTCTGGTGCTATGGGCTCTGAAGTAAATGAGCTCCTTACAGGTGCCTAAGCATGCAGGGACCTCATACACTTCTTTTGAAACGCAAATGTGTAAAAAATAGTGTTGAAAATTCCTGGAGAGGCATGTTTTACAACCTCGTCCCCAGGGTTGAATAAAAAGGTAGAAAAAGGTAAAGCGACCATATTTTACATCAATAACTCGTGACAGTAATAATAACTGATAAACTTGAGGTCGACGGTGCGCTCCTTTTACCCCCCTCTCTCCATTAATGGTCTTTTTAAGGGCATTTAAAGCTAGTCAAAGCTACAAAGAAAGGAGAGAAGTTGAAATAAGGATGTGTTGACACCGGGGATCAAACTCGGGACCTCGCCCACCGAAGGCTGCGCACTAACCAACTGTGCCACCCTTGCTCCCTCTTTTCCCCCTGAGGACGAGGTTGACATATTTTAATCGTTATCTCAAGGACAGGGTTACCAACAAAGCAAATTGTAATCTAATCTTAGCTGCACAATTACAAAGTGGGCGCGTTGTCAGTCACGGTTCATGAGGTCGGTCATGTGGCATGTCAAAATTTAACGATTCTATCATTAAAGATGTGATAAATTTGAGTTTTATGTTGTTGTATGACATCTTTGAAAGCTGGCTTTGTGATCTGTTTAAATTGATAAGTAATGATATTACCACTGGCAAGTCTTAGCAGTGACACTGATAGCCACACAGTGAACATGGCCACACTTACCGTGTGGAGACTGGGCACCAGTCAGTATTATGTACATGTAAAACTATTTTGAATAGTGTAACAACAACTAAACATTACCAAATTAAAAACTTAGAAATTTGAAACAAACACTTTTTAGCCAAATCAAACAAGAAGAGTACTTGCCACAGGGGACCCAATCTGCTACTATAGGTGAAAGTTAACCCCCCCTTTTATCTGTAATTTGGACCATTTGTAACGGGCACCCCCTCCAGTATTAATCGGCAGGTGCTAAGGAAGCTCTGTGCCAAATTTGACACTTTTGTCACGTCTGTAACGATCCGGCCTATGTTTTGAACTAAGAGACCTGACTAAAATTGCTGATGATGTGCTTGATTGTACAGATGCTTGCCTTACGAATGACATTACTGTGAGATTTGTTGTTTACGCATGAACTCCATCAAGTCATCTAACTTTTATCATATTTCACGTTACTGTTATTGTGAGCAATAAATTGTATGTAGAGAGATCAATAATTATTATTTTGCCCTCTGTGTCATTTTCTGCACATTATGGGCTTGATGTTAGATAACCAACCTCTGTTAAGCAGTCACCTGACCAATTCCCGAGGTGAATGCTTTCAATAGAGGTTTTTGACTGTAGTTGGTGGGATATAACATCAAATGTTTGGCATGTTTGCCAAAAATAACTTTTTCATTTGGAACTTGGTTTCCGTGTAATCACTTTTAAAGTATTGCAGTTTTTTCTTGACAAGTTAATTTAATGGCATATTAAGAAATCCATAAGCAGTCTCGGTATTAAAACCTTCATCTCAAAAACTGCGCCGTGAGCTACTTCCAAATAAGAGAACTGCCGCATAGTACTCTTACCTATCATTATGCGATACAGATTTGCTGGCAGGGGAATTTTGCAGAACGCAGAACGTCGAATGACTCTGAAGTTTAGTGATTAGGGTTAGGAAAGTGAGAGAATCAAGTTTCAGGTCAGTTTTAAACTTTTTTCCCAGCGTAATGACCT
>CALNXK010000402.1:0-70000 GCA_942486035.1 Porites lobata
TTAACGATTGGCTTTGTTTCCAGCAGCAAAACCAATTACAAAACAAACTATTCCGATTAGAATATTATTAAAATTTATATTTTCGATGGCTCGCATGCCTCATGGCTCGCACTTCGCATGGCTCCTACGCCGCAGATTATCCGGACCCACCCTTAATAACAGCCATATAAATTGTGTTGAAGTTTGTGAGGATCATGTCTCTTATAAAGGCATCTTTACTGATGTATCAGCTGATATCTCGGTGAACTGTTGGTCATATTTGTCACCATATTATTTAATTCCCCAGATTAACCAGTTACCAAATTGCAGGGTATTTTCATGTATTGGCTGATGGACCTCATCCAGAAACTTCAAATTTGTAGCTCTCTTTTCAGTTTCCCTTCCACTTGTAATTTGAATAACAGCCTCGGAGAAAACACATTTTTCAATGTTTAGTAAGGAGTACCAGTGACATTGTATAAAATAAATGTGGGTGACAGGGGGGAGCCCTGCAATCTAATCTTATATATGCCGCATGTATGTAGCCAACATTCATTTGGACTTCCACTAAGAATGAATGGAATGCACAGAACTAATTTGATATGCTTGGACCTTCTATACTCATAATCTGATCCGCCTGTTTTGACTATCTATCTGTCACATGAAACTTATCCAAAGCACAGCGATGGAGCAAAAAGTGTTTTGAGCGTCAGTTGTTGTTGCTTTGCACTCCGCAACCTTTGGTTATTACTACAGTACGGTGCAGTTCAAATCCTCCAGTCAGTAAACCTGTTACCATGGAATTGCACTGGCAACTGCACAGATTGACCAATGCAGCGAAACCACTCTTATTAAGTATAGACCTCTTTCCTTGCTCAATGGAGACATTTAATAATTTAGCAATATTTATCCTCCAAGGGTCCCATTTGTATGGACACCTAGACTTTGCAAACAGCATTTTCTTTGTCAGTTAGTGTTTGGACAACTGCAAACATGACCAATATATTTTAAAAATTGGCTCCTGATCACATTTCTAGTATACGTAATGTCAGATCCCGGGGAAACAGTTTTGTTTTCGCGACAGTAGCGATGTTTCGAGACAGAGCTGAGGGAAACATCAGGACTCAAGGAAACAAAACTAACTGGTTTCCCGAGGGACCTGACATTAAGTCTTTTCTTATATTTCTAGACTCTCACTTCAACAGTGTCAAAAGAATATGTACTTATGTACTTTGCGGACTGGTACGAGTGATGTGGCACAGTTGTAGCCTGGTACGAGCAACATGGCGGCTTGGAAAAAAATAGAGTTTTGATATGATCAGCGCAGTCATGGGCAGACAGCTTTCTGTTCCTACAGTCTAAGTCACACAGCTTTATATCTCCAAAAAGTAATTTGTGGAAAACAAAAAAGACTTCACTCGTACACGGACGGTTGTTTTCTGGTATCGGAAGTAGTGCAATTTTCGAGCATAAAAACGTCCATACCATGCATTTTTTATTCGTGTTTAAACTATTATTGAAAAAAAAGGGAGGGGGAATTTTTGGCGACCACAATTTGCCCTCTGGGGACCAAAAATTTATACTTGATCGCCAGTTGGCGCCCGTATTAAAAAGTTAATTTCAGGCCCTGTACATTTGCCCTAATATATCACGATTGGGATACATTTGATTTTTGTCAAGGCAATGTGACCAAGTATGAACCGATGGCTGTCCCTGTTTAGTTAAGTGAAAGTCTAGAATATAACAATATTATTTGTTTTATACTTCAGGTTAATATCATCATACCCATTGGCATGTTGCTTGCCCCTCTATTTACCTTGTTGTTGCACCAATCACAACTGATCCATGGGGATCTCTCATAGCTCTGGCAATAATCGTGGCAGGTCTTCCATTCTACTGGCTGTTCATTACAGTGATAAAGGCACCAAAATTTATCCTTAAGCAGCAGGTGAGACTCAGATACTTAGAGGATACCTAACCCTAACCCTAAATATCTTGCTAAGAAAGACTCCTGGTTCTCAGCTAAAGTGTAGGCCATTTCTGAATTGCCCCAAGTCTCTGTGCTCTTTCCTTGCCTTTTAGTCCCTGCAATATAAGGGATGTTACATATGTTCTGCTGTCATTATTTTGTGGTGAATTATGTCCATAACAATGTTCGGACAGAAAAGTTTCTTGAACTTCTAGAGCAGGATTTATGCAATGTGTTATGTATGTATTAATTAGATCTCTATTCATAGCCAACATGATTGCGCACATATAAAGCTATGGGTATTTTGGAAGGGCAGGATGGTTACATTTAGTTAAATGGATACATTGAGAAATATCAGCCTTACTGGAACTTAAGTCCATTATTATAATTATTTATAGATCATTAACTCTTCAGTTTAAGATGATCCATTAGATGAGTATTCCGTCAATGACAAATTGCATTTTTTTTTCAGATAAGTTCACAGCCTGGTGTCAGCGGGTAGGGAACATGGCTTTTGAGGATCCCGACACTGTACCAGTTGAAGTATAAAGAGTTGTAAGAGTATTACACAGATTAATCATGTTTACAAAATTAATGGCAAATGTCAATTTGTACCAGATGTCCAATTTTTCCTTTACTACTCTATCACTGTTCTTTGTACAATAGCATGTACCCGCAAAGAATAAAATTATTAGTAGTAGCAGTTTCATGTTAATAACACCCAGGAAATTATTATGTTAAACCATTTTTATCTGTCCATTTGCTAATTTGAGAACCTGACATTTGCCAGTTGCTGTAAACGTGATTCGTAATCATGCCATTGTCATAAATCTTTTACTTGAGAGTAAGTATAACATAACGTCCATCTTTACAGCAACATGCAGTCAATGTGTCAGTAAAGTGAAAAAATATATTTATTTGTTAGATTTTTTCATATGAAAATATTTTATACCTTTTGCTGACTAGTTATGTATAGTATATATTATTTTAATACAACATCAAAAAAATGTTCTTTTAATGGACAAAATTCTCCTCTACTTTAGATTCCATATAAAAATGCATTGTACCATTATTTTAGTTAAAGCAAATGTTTTGGCTAAAAAAAAATCACAATATAAAAACATCGTAGCAAGTGTTGATTTATGAGAGAGAAATCAACTTCCTACACGGCTAGTTTGAAACTTGTATATTCAAAGCTTGTAACAGAAAGAAATCTCAGAATCATGAAGTTTCCAACCAGACAAGCTGCCAATATATTTTCATACTTAATTGAAGGGCACATCAAAATCTATTGATTCTATGTCTTAACTTTGTAGTTATTTAGTTATTTGTAGGTATGAATTTCTCATTTGATCTTCATCAGAATTTTCAGAAAAAGGACTGTATTGTTTCATTCGAAGACTTTCAGTCAAAACTCATAAGCAAAACAGCCAGTGAATTTTTTGTGCATGCTAAAAATAAATTTCTGTTGCTTGGAAATGTTTTACACCTTCATGTTCAAGTGTTTTTGTGTGACTTAACCCTTTAAGCCCCAGCATCCACATACAAATTCTCCAAACTGATCTCCATACATTTCCTTAAAGAATTAATGGAGAGAATTTGATAATAGATCAAGGCATTTTGTCTTGGGTGATCATTTTTTTAAATTCTCATAACTTATCTCTTGAAAGTGTATGGATGTTGTTAGGAGAAAATTGATGAAAAAAATTGATCTTGGTCACTGTTGGGACTCAACGGTTAACACGAGAGAATAGTAGGACAGAGGGGAATCTTAGGGCGTTGGCGGGATATGTGAATTTCACTTAAGTTAGTTTTAAAGGTTGTAATTAAACGGAAGTCTAATTCCTGAGACGTCTGCCAATTTTAATCAATTTATTGTTTGAGACATCATCAAATCCATGTGCGACTACCTGAAAGCAAACAATGCAGAGTACTGTGAAGGCAACTGTTGAATTCTCTCCTGACAACACTGAGTAAAAGTTTGCGGACCTCTCAAGAGACCAACTTCCAATTAACTTCTAGCATCTATTGGTCTAAAAATAACTTGGGTAAATTCACGTATCCAAAGGACTAGACTGGGCGTGTCTGTTTGATTATTCCCTCTCAGTCAACAACAAAGTAAGGCCTGTTTGTCTGTGTGGCATATGTTGTTTCTTTAACCTGTTATTCAAATATATATAAATTATTCTTTGTTCGTCCATACAGTACTTTAAGATGTATGGAGAATTTGTTACAATATAAAGGGTGCTCACCTTGGTGGTCATATCTAAGTTAATGCATCAGCTCTTTGACTGAGTAATGGTTACTGGGAGAAATATATGGATAATGATCATAGGTGGGTAGTTTCTGGGTGTTGCAGATGGTTTGATCCTAAAACAGCATTTATTTGATTTAAGAGGCCCTGTTAGTGTAAAATTCCAACAAGTGGAATGGCGTTTTTACAACGACATAAGACTAGATGAAATGATGTCAAACGACATAAAGATGGGTTAAACGCTGACAGGGACACGGTCTACTCTTCAAAACCTGAAACAAACGTTTTTGAATTCAGACTAGGGCCTCTTTGAACGCCTCAGATGGAGGTAAAATTACCCAATTGGAAGGATGCAGCGTTTATTCAGGATTATAAGAAAAAACTCAGTGCAGCTTTATTACCTACACCATCCTGACAATTACAATTCTATCTCAGCAAGAAAAGCAACGCTAAAAATTGCGGGTTCAATCGAGTAATTACGGAAATTCTGTACAAAAATTTAACAAACCGATGATGGATCTGGCCACTGCAAGATGGACAGCGCCAACCAACAGTGGTTTCTGCAACATCCAAAACACCCAGAAATAGCTGAAGAGGTTGGGGTTTTCAGGTAAAGTCAGTGGCTACCTTATGCTAAATTACTTGACTAAAAACTAAATATTAGATTGAATATAAAAGATTTACATAAAGGGATGTTGCTGACTGATGAATTTTGAAAACCCAAATCATTGTCACAGTAACTTTTATACTGTTAGATTAATTTGACTATATTGTCAAGTTATTGTAGGTAGTTATCACTTCCGCCAAAGTCCAGATAAAAATGTTTAAAATATAATCCAAATGGTGGGGAAAGTTGTAAACGTAATAAGCCATTAGCATGCAAATTCAAGTTATCGAAATGTTATTATAACCATTAATGCTTAGCAGTAAAAGTTGCAAAGATCTCATTGGTGGATCTTGTATATTTAGCTAATTTATGTTGTTAATGTGGAAATATTATAACCAGGCCTCAGTTGTTCAAAAGCTGGATATAGCCCTGTCCAGGATAATACATTTGGTTTCCTTAAAGGGGCTGTGTCACGGCAGTCCAGTTCATTTTGTTTAATTTTGCCAATTGCTCGCCCGCAATCACTAAATGGAGTTACATGTAAATGACAAAATCAGAGATTCGAGACAAGCAAATATGTCTCTTGATCATTATTTTTGAAGTTGCAAACAGCAGAGATCAACTTTGAAAAACTGTTAGGCTGCAGAACAGTTTTCAAAAACCCTAATTTCAATCCGTTTCAATCTTCTTCAGTTTTGCCCATCCGTGGCATCTGTTGTGTTACTTTGACCTTCCTTTAATGTTTTAAGCGGTTATATTTATGTTTCTCTCAATCGAACGGGCATTGTGTAATTACCTAATTTGGCTGAATTTCGTGACACAGCTCCTTTAATACTTATTTACTGGATAATGATTTATCCGGTGGACGGCTCTATCCAGCTTTTTGAACAACTGGGGCCAGACCAGTTGTAAACGTTAAGTAAATAAAGTAAAACCCAAAGCTGTGTAAAGCAATTTCATTTATCAAAGCAAGTGTATCATTAAAATAAGACTTGCAAACAACTTTATGGACTTGGTACCTTCAGTAACATATTTCTTGAATCTAGACTAACTAAACATTCTTCCTTACCCCACCCCACGTGGTCTTTTCTTAGACCTCTTGTTGGATGGGCCCAACGAATATAATGACGTTACCCTTTTCGACCACTCTCAAATTGGGAGTAGCCACGCATGTTTTAGAAGGGGTAAAACTGAGGAAAATGAAAAATAAGTTGTAGTCGTAGAAGGACAGTCAACTCCCAGAAAGATAACAGAATTGGTTCTTGCTGTTCTTTGACTCTCTTTAAGGCGGACATGTGGGATCACTTTAGTTTTCTGGGTAACTGTCCACTTCGGGCAAAATGTTGGCTTATGGGAGGGCAGTTTCTCAGAAACTTTATCGTGAGAAAATAACCTCTCGGATACCCAAGGTGCCCCATGTGTATCTTCGACTCAAATGGTACGAGTATGGGTTACAGTTTTATCGGGGCGTGGGGGTACTCCTGGCAATTCCTGGTGGGGGCGCGCCGCACGGTTCTCCAAATCCTGACACTATTTCAGACCAAAAAATGTCATTTTTTCCACCCATTTTCAGACCTGTAGTCTAAAATCCATACCCGTTTTCAGATTTGGCCTCTACGACATTATGTCATCATTACTTAGATTAGAACACCAACGAAAAAGATTTCTTTCTTTATTATTAAAAACTCAAACAATGAATACGTTCATACATTACCGTAGGTTCCTCGAAACCCGTACCCGATTCCAGAGCAGACCCTTTGGGACAGCACATCATAGTAAATGGCTTATATATGGGTGTACCCCACCACCCCCGAGGGAGTTTCAAAAATCAGTCACTGCCACATTTTCCCATGATCCACTTCGTTTCCACAACTTCGTTTTCAATTCACTTCAGACGTACAATTATCCTAAGGGAATTCAGTGGGAGAATTGCTTTTGCAAATCATGTGTCTTTGGGGGAAAGGACAAAGAAAAATGTATTATGGGAAATGTGGAAGTGGGGAGGGGGGGGGGAAATGGATTTACAACGAGTGAATGGTTATATTGATCGCCTGAGTTACGGTTTTAAGACAAGTAAAACACAAACGGCTCATTTACTAAGTATCAGTGGAGTTAATTTCATTTTATTTGCTTGAAAAACTTCACACAGTGGTATACAACAAAATAGATTATGTGGAGTTTTAAAAATAATAGCTACGAATCTTTTGTGTTATCTACTTATATGGACTCTGTAGTGCACAAATTCCCTAAAGGTAATCAAACGCTACAATACCTTTGAAATGTGTCAACGGTACCTTTGCCCAAATCTCAGCCAAACTCGACAATCTTGCTTTACCTTTGACGTGAAACAAAGTTGTATTGCTTTGACGAAAGGCAGACTGCCTTTATCACGTGAGACCACATGCATAGGCGATGTAAATTTAATGAATCTACTCGGTGTGTGATGATAAATTGACCAAGCAACTAAATTCGACAACGCCATTGGTTAACACTCGTAACAAATCTGATCTGTGACACGCGTATAAACACACACTAAAATGTCATAAAAATCTCTAAAAACATATGCAAAGTTTTTCAATCCACAGAGCTTCCTAATTTTCAAGCCTCTTCACAGGATTAGATTGCAGCAAATATATTAACATGATTTATAGCTAAACATTCCGAATTTGATATATATATCATATATGTACATAAACGCTCAATTAATTTAATTCAATTCACATAAGTTAGATTGTCCGCATTTCTTAAATAATATAAACGCTGCAGCGCGTTAATTGTAACCTAGAATACGTTGGTCGTCTTAACCAAAATCATGAGCAGGATTGATAACGTGGGAGATCTGTTATCAAGACGCGTTATTTTGTTGAGATGAACACAATCGACACAAATGGTTAGGTCAGATGACTACCATTGCCAGAAAACAGTTCAGTTTTTGCCCTTGATAAAATATATTATTTCCAGTGAAGCATAAAAACTATAGTTCTAATTTGCAAAGGAAAACAACGAACTGAAATGGGATTCTGGCTGCTGCAGTCAATTAACGCTTTCTTGCTAATCTTGCAATTTATTTTTGGGAGGTTGAAACCACTATCATCATCATCATCAAATTCAGCGCTCAAAAGATTATGACACATCCTATTGCTGTATGACAATGTTCTAACAGACTAGGTAGCTAAAACAATATCTACAATCATAAACTGTCAAATAATTCAGCGTAATACTAAGTTTGAAAGAGGGAGCGTAAAAGGCTACACAAGGATTGCATTTTTTTCTATTTGACCGATTTGTTTTGCAAGGAAAACCTATACCAGCAACTCTGGCTGTAGACTGTTCACAGTCCCCTATTATTTCGTAAGGGTTTACGGTCATCTCGCCACCAACGAATAAATCTGAAATAATTGACACAGGTTAATACCTAGCATTACTTACCTAAGATTTTTGCTTTTTCGTCAAGCTTACTCGAATTTAAAGTCGACCCAAATACAAATCGGTCGATCCTCATTGACGAACCTTGCGTCGAACGTCTTGTGCTCTTGATAATGTAAATACTAATAATACATGTCTAGGTCAGGTTCTGTGAATGTAAACTTTGACATTTGAGGATTACAAAACTGGCAGAAACGTTTCACGACCACTAGTCATTTCTTTGAAATATGAAAATAAAGTAACGGTTAAGAAATTTCCGTTCATGAAAGTTCAAAACAGTGCTAATCTAAGTTATATTCTTGATGGCGATTTCGTTGGTGGCGAAATGGTTTGGTGGCGAGGTGACCAGATACCCTTCGTAAGATCGTCAGGGTCGAACAGCTACTCTTCCGGTCAGCCATCATGGCTTCAAATGTACCGAGTCTAGCTTGGGGATGAGTAATAATTCTGTTTGGGGGGCGATCGATCTCGACGATCTTAAGAAAAAATAGGGAACTGCGAACAGTCAACTCTAGAAGATTTACTGTTTGGATTTCGTCCATAAACTCCTCAAATTTTCAAACTGAACACCAGACTCACTAGAGGATTCGATGTTTGGATTTCGACCACGAACTCCAAAATATTGAAACTACAGTTTTAAACTTTGTGTGTCCGAATAAACATTCGAATTTCAAATACCAGAAAAGACGAACCGTTATCAGAGTAACTACCTTGGAATATAGTATTAAACTGTACGGGTAAGGAATTTGAAGACCAAATACTTCTGTTTGAGGTGTAAATTGTCTAATTCAGACAACCATACCACTTTTTTAAAAGTAATTAGGGAAGTGTTTTGGAGATATTCTCCTCCCCAACACCCTATGCCTTTTCTTTCTCTTGAAACGAGGAGTTCTGGTCGTAACAAAGTACATACATGCGCAAAACACCGGATGTAAGAAGTTAGCTGACAACCGATATTGGTTGTGACCAGGGCCCCTCGTTTCGCTAACCACTCGAGCAGATGAGAAGACAGGCGTTCGCCAGGACGAATAAAAATACTTTCAACGCTCACGACGCCACCATTTCAGCTTCATTTTCGGGGAGAGCCACATCAAATACTTTCTGCAATTTGTAAGTTAACCTCCCTGAAACGGAAAGAAAATATATAAGGTAGTGCACATAAACTACAGCGAGTAAACACGCGCCTGACCAACCACCTCAATAGCAAGGCAAGTTTGATATCGCATTCTAGCTTTAATAGTTTACCAAGATTACTTATAACGTCAATAAACAAATACGACGCAAGCAGACTTCAAAAAACGGGGGAAAATGCCTGTCAGCAAGGCACCTGCCTTAAGCTCACTTCTGATTGGAGGAGAGAAGGTCGCGATGTTTTCAAGCCACGTTCTTCCGCATTCGTTTCGAATCTCAAACAGTTTGGTACCGACTTGTGGTGCCGTTTGCACACAGACGCATGAATACCTTAATCCCCCCTCTCTGTGTCCGAAGGTTTTGAATCCGGAAAGTAATACTAGGTATCCAAGTGAATTTTATCATTTACTGATATGTGTCAGGAGCCCTCTTTAGCTCCTGTGTGTGTAAATGTCTGCGAATCCGAATACCTTAGATGAAAAAAAAAAAAAATCCGGGAATATTTATGAACCCGCCAGGAAAATCTCCTGTATTCGAGCTTAAGCAAAAACATTTTTGAGCGACGCACGTCAACCGGAAGTGGACTTTTTTCATTCTTGGGCCGTGGTTTTGCCCAAATTTTCGGGCAGATCGTCTCTATAAGTGTAAAGACACGTAGCAATACAAATTCGGTCGTGTCGAGGAATATTAAAAGGGACAAGACCTAACTTCTGGTTGACGTGTGTCGCTCAAAAACGCCTTTGCTTAAGCTCCCATGTCTGACTGCTGTAAGTACAAAAAGGATCACACACACAACTGAGTCCTGGTGAGGAAAAAGTTGACTCCTTTGCCCGAGCCAACAGAACTCGCGCATGCTCTGATTGTCCAAAACAGCGCAGTCGCTTAAGCGCAGTCGCATGCCGCGATTGTCTCGCTTTGACCGAGTTGACCCACTCTGGGTGAACCAAAGTGTTTATACAAAGAAGAGTTGGCCCGGCTAGGAGGGTGAGCCCACTATTACAAAAGGGTGACCCGGCTTCAAGCCGAGCCAACCACAGCTCGCTCCGTTTTGTAAGGAAATCTATGAAAAGTTAGCTCTCCCAGGGTAGCTTAACGTTTCCCCATATAAACCGGGCCGAGGTTAAAACCATTAGCCACAGCTTTAAATTACGCACGTAAAGATTTCTTTTAACGTTAGTAAAAAAAACTAAATAAATAAAGACAGAAAGAACAACTTACCAATTGCCGCAAAGAAGCCTCGAGGCACGATGTCAAAATAGACAAAAATAAGATAGACAGGTATTCCAGCCAAAATGAAGAGCAAGCAGAAGAATGATTCCAGAGGCGCTTCGTAGAAGGGTGCTATTACCAGGTAAATTGAGGCCAGCAAGACAAGAATGGGTACTACTATTGGAACCTGATAAAGGAAAATAGTCATTGATTTAACAAACGGCGGCGTATTCGATGGATTTCACTCAGCCGAAACTCAAGGTGCATTTGATGGGTCCTCGGCATCTATACCCGACATATTGAACGCGAAGGTTCCAGTGTCTCTCTGGGCGCGATCCATTCAACCAAAATCTCCGGAAATTTCCGTCTAAAACTCACTGGACCTTTTAAGGTCGACCAATTTTCCCGGTCGGACCGGTTGGAATTTTGGTTGAATGGATCGCGCCCTCTGTTTCCTTTCTTCCTGCCCTTCTACCTTGCTATTCTAAGTGTTTCTTCCGACACGCGCAAATTGAAACAAGGTATTCAGTATTCAGTAGCTATTCAGTTATCATGGTTGGCTTGTCCTCCAGCTTTTGTTGCTTCTCACTGAATAGCTGAGACTCCATGTCATTCCACTTCATTTCCAGTGATCAGTCTTCCTTTCTTCTATCACGCCCTTCCTATCTCTAGCCTTCCAAGGAGTACATAACCTACTTTTAGCTGCCTCTTTACCGACCTTACCCCTCAAACTAGCATTGCTGTCTACAATGTCTCTTTATCTTTTACCCTGCTACTTGAAGAGAACGTTACATAAAAAAGGAAGAATCATAAATAAAATTAGGTTGCACAACATGCATTCTGGTGTTCGTGGTAGTCAATCGTTCTGTAATATTCCTAACTGCCTGTAGACTTTCTATCGATATAAAACTGTGTATGTTCAGTTATTTATCATTTCCACGCAAAAGCTGTCCAGAGCAACATAAACGCCTCTCCTATCAAAATGATTTCAGCACCTAATGCAGGGTTCTGGTTATGGCTGCAACGATACAGTTTCACATGATATGACACAAATCGTGATACAAGGGCCACGATACAATACAATTTTATTGTATCGTAATATCACGACATCTTGTTGAAATATCGATACTCATATCGTTAGAACAAATATCGCCTTTAAACCGATGCATCGGTGAATCGTTGCACACCTTATTCCAGTAGATTTTTTCAGTTGCTATAGTTTTCCATCCGAACGTTTGTTGTGTTGCAATAGCGTTTCAGATTTCCATAATTTTCCTTGATCTATAACAATTTTTCCCAAGACCTTCAGGATGTCTTTTTTCTCTTTCTCTCAACTTAGTTCCGCCTGAGCCTCGCTTTCAGGCTTCCCTATCTATTACCCTTGCCCCACCCCCCTGCCCTAACACAAGGAACCAATCATCGAGGACCTTGGTTCCTTAGCGTAATTAATTATTAAGGCAACATGACTCACTTTATAGGGTCGTTTCATTTCAGGTTTCCGATAACGAAGCCAAATGAGAGCAGACACCGTGACACCATAGAAAACCCAAGCAGCAAAACTGAAGTAGTTTATTAGCGTCTCAAAAGAGCTGGAGTCAGGCAGTAACATGATCCAGGCAATTATACTCTGCGGTCAAAAAGCAAAACAGGGAAAAGTGACGAAAAACTATCTGAAGAAAGTTGAATGGCTGGCCTTCCACGCAGACGTTCTTATAAGGCTTCGTCAGAAGGAACGAACGTTCGTAGGGTAGGAACGCGTGAGGAAGCCCTAGGAACGTCTGCGTGGGAGGCTAGTGAGCGATAAGTGTGAAAAGATCGGTGAAATGGTAGCCGAATATGTTAAGTTATCACTCCCTCCTCCACAGAGGTTGCTGCTGGGTATCACAACAGTAAAAATTGCAATAATCGAAAAAAGAAAAGCGCGCGGGGGACGATGGGAAGGGGGAAATGGCGGGAACCGAGGCCTCGCTTCCTTTCTTTTCCCTTCCCATCGTCCCCCGCATGATTTTGCTTCTCCCCAGCCTCCCTACGAAACAAAGAGGCCTCTGCGGAGGAAAGTTATAAAGTTATATTACAAAAGTGTACAGTCAGCTCTCTCTAAGACGGACACCTTTGGGACCGGCTCCAAGTGTCCGTCTTAGAGAGGTGTCCGTCTTATAGAGAGTCAAATAAAGGGAGTAAAGAAAGGCAGGGACCAACTCTAAGTGTCCGTTTTACAGAGGTGTCCGTCTTCTAGAGGTGTCCGTTAAGAGAGAGTCGACTGTATTTAACGAACACGGGTTCTCAGTTCATAACATAGTCGCGAAAAATAACTGAATGAGCCTAAGATAATCTTCCTAAGCTAGACTTAGGAAGATTTACAAGAACCAAAATAAAATGCAGAAAGGAGCATATTTCACTGAGAATATAATGTCGGGAAGGCTGGATATTTTCCAAGTTCTTTTCTTGCAAAAAGAACAACAAAGAGAGAGAAAGAGAGAGAAAAGAACGAGCAATATCTAGCCTATTTTCACGGAAACTAGCGTTGTTAATACAGAATTTATTGTATAGCAGAAAAAATGCTTTCCTGCATTCCGGCAGCAACAAAAAGCGGTAAAGCTGAGATACCAGAGCTGATAACCCATAGGCTGGCCCAACTTATCTGCTGGGTGAATTCCCCCCAGGAGGAGGGGACTCCCCTATATAAGCCATATAGACGTGTACCGCCCAAAAGTGTAGGGTTTTTTGTCCTTTCTGGTCTGAAAACGGGTATACTCTTTGCCCATTTTGATCTGGAATCGGGTATGGTCTTCGATGGAACTACGGGGGTGTATGAACTTATTTATCGTTTCAACTCCAAATGAATAAGAACGAAGTAGGAATTTGCGAATTGGATATGCATTTGGAGAAATTGTTTGTTTGCGCTCTAATCTAAAAAATGATGACATAATTTCTGTCTGAAGGCCAGATCTGAAAAAGGGTTTGGATTTTAGAGGTCTGGTCTGAAAACGGGTGTAGAAAATTACAGTTTTTGGTATGAAATAGGGTCAGGATTTGGAGAACTGGGCGGCACATACCCACCAAGAATTCCTAGGAGTACCTCCCCGGGGTGAATTCCCTTGATCAAGCCTGCTCGCCGCGAAGCCAGCGTACAGTAATGTCAGTTTGTCTGTTGTCAATTCGATTCTTTTGACCTACCGTGAACAGCATGGCGGGAAGGGGAGTGTGTCTCTTTGTGTGAATCATGGCAAGGAACTTGGGCAAATGTCCTTCTCGGGCGGCGGCGAATACTAATCTACAGTAACATCGAGAGATAATGTATGTATCTCGTTGTTGGGCTTATTTTTATGACAGAGCGAATTTCGTATGACCTTGAAATGAAAACGCGCGAACAAAACAGAAAGAACAAAACAACGGAAATAGAGCGATTTGATTGGTTTATCGAACGGATACAAACGCACCTGGCTTTTGGTTGGTTAAGCGAACGCTCGGCTGCAAAAAATTCATGCCCGAAGAACTTTCTAGAAATCGCTTTGACGTCATACTGAAACACGATTGGTCAATCGAACAATGCCTTCGCCATATTAGGGTTTTCTTTGGCGGGAAAACGAAGAGTCCATGTTTTGTTCTGTTCAACCATTGGCTGATAAAACAAACAACGAACACTTACCGAAACCATTTTTCAAGGACATACGACAATCGCTCTAACTACAGGGTCAATTTGTTCAAAGTTAAGTTAGCTCTAATAGGAAAGAATAAATCTCAAATGCACCTTCGAATAACCTAGGATCTTCATCATGATTTACAAATATTCATGAATAAATCTATCCGGAGGGATAATCAAGAAGTTAACCCTTTAAGTTCCAAGAGTGATCAACATCAATTTTCTGCTAATCATATCGACACATAATCAAGAGTAAAGGTTATGAGAATTCATAAAATGATCACCTACAGGAAAATACTTTGATCTTCTATCAAATTCCCCAAACTAATTGTTGATGGAAATGTATAGAGATCTGTTTGAAGAATTGTATGAGGATATCAGGCCTTTATTGGTTAAGCTGTATATATGCCTGGCCATAACACGATTCAGTAAAGCCCTATGTAGTAACTATATCATCATGTTCACTGAAGCTGCCAGGCCAAGATGAAAGCAACAGTAGGTAAGACTTCAACCAATATAATAAGCAGAATTTCAGTACGCTGAAATACCAACCTTCCACCACTAAAAGCTGATCCGTTAGCTGCTCCAAATGTTGACGATGCAACAAATATTGGAATAACCCAAGCCATGACGCCGTACAAACGATCTGCTAAGGTCTAAAATGCAATATTTAAAAACCGGAATTAACACTCTCCTGTTTACCTTCCCTTGTGTTCTGTAACTGAAGTTTAGCGGAACATCGACACACTGGGCTAAACTTGAGTGCAAACGCTCTCTAATTTGGTCAAATTACTCTTTTAAACGAAACAACTCAAAAATTCCGAACAACAAATCTCTCTTGGTCATATTCAAGTTAATAGAAAGTACCGTACTTGTAGCAACAACAAAACAATAAAATTTAAAATAATCACGGTTATTACCATCGTTTTTTCAAGAACGTTAAAAACCGGTATAAATGGAGGGATAAGTGGCAGGAAAATGTCGCGTGGTCATCTCCACCGTTTTAACGCAGAATGAGGCCAACTACGACGGCGACGGCAGCGAGCCTCCATTGATCTTTTGCACTCGCGTTTTATTCCGCGAAAAGGTTTGAAAGAATGTGAAGACAGTTTCTCTGCGACGCTTTCTTCGGCAATGCCGTGGTCGGATCGTAATGTCACCAGTCTATTTCTTGGGTGGCGGGTAGAGCTTGAGACAGACTAAACCTAAGGCGACAATTGTTACTTACCACGGCGACAGCACTTGACTCCATGACTTCCGCGGGCGTTAGTACTGCCAAATAAGCGATATTTACCAGCACGTAACAGACCGTTACTAGGGGAATGCCAATTAAAATGGACAGCGGCAAGTCTCTGTAAGAAGACAATAAGAGAAGATCATATGAGGGTTTTGCATCCCTATCACACTATCACTCAAACGGACGCGCAAGCCGCGAGCCGCCGGAAGCTCCAAACGTTTCACAGCGAATAAGAGTCAAACGTCCACAAAACTCACGTTTTCGAGGGGTTGGGAGTGGGGAGGATAGATGCCTTTACAGGTTGAAATTAATGAAAACGGGAAGGCCATGATGCTGACGCTACTTCAAAGGCTAAATCGCTTGACAACGTAAGAAATGAATAGAAAATGGCTTCCTGCCAGAAACATCGCAAAACTGTATATGGTCAGTTAACTATGCATCTCAGTTGATCTGAGTTAATTATTTGTGTCTTTTAAGTTTATTTATTAAGATTATTTGATCTAGTAATTTATTCTTATTATATTACATTTTACATAGTATATTTATATTATTTTGTAATGAGTTTTAGGTGAATTATTGTAAAGCACCTCTGATCATTTTTATGGAAGAATCTGGTGCTATATAAGTAACTGAATCATCATCATCATCATCATCACACTAATAATAATAATAATTATTATTATTATTATTAGTGTCTTACCGGTAAGGATTCTTCAGTTCTTCCGTGACGTAGTTCAAATTATTCCTGTACGTTAAAAAAAGTAAATTTATAAATAATGGTGAAGAAACAAACCAATTCAGCAAAACACACCGTACATCCTCAAATTTAGGATAAGGCGTGGGAGAGGGCGAATATTTGAAGGGGGCGCTTATTTGAGTAGAGGCGCTTATTTGATGAATCAATTTTTCGTGCAAACAACGTGACCTAGGTATTCAAATACAAAGTTGTTCAGTAGTTTACTACGGAGACCGGCGCCAAGAGCATCCTAGCACTGCTAGCAGAAAAAGATTAAAGAACTGACTTACCAGCCATCATAGGCCCACAAACCATTGTAAAACGCAAATCCCACAAGACCAATTCTGCTTGTTGTACCGCTAAACGAATTCTGAAAACTTTCTGTGTATCCTGTGAAAAATAACACCAAGAGAAATCTTCAAATAAAGATGATAAACAACTTTTAAGCGGATGTTGTTTCAAAGCAGTTTTTAGCGGCAATGGATTTTTTAGTAGAATCTCTAGACTACAAGTAGACTGTCATTTACTTTGGGGATAAAAAAGAGAGCGAATTTTTTTTAACACGCTTGTTGTAATGAATATCGCCACCCGCGAAAATGGCAGAGAGAGCAAAATACGCGAACGTGTGGAAATACGAAATTTGCCTCTTCCCTTCGCGTTTCACCTTACTCGCAGGTGGCGATTTTTAAGAAAAGCTCTCGTATTTTGCTCCCTCTATTATTCCTGAGGAAAATTTCGTTTCTACCTGAACGAGCGTGCGAGGGAAAAGGGGAGAGAAGGCCTCCACTCTTTTTCTCCCCTCTTACGTATGCGCGTCCTCGAAATTCCTCCCTCCGCCTTAAAAACCGGCGCCAGAGGTTTCTGAAATTCCCTGACTCTTCCCTGACAAATGTAAAATTTCCCTGACCAACTGAATTAACAATTTCACAAATTATGTTCCCCTCACGGGCATCCCTTCCACCCATTTATTTACGCTTTTAGAAAGTCAAGTGCGGTGTACACGAATTTATAGTTCCTTCACGTAACGTGCAATAAGGATTGATTTTCCTCAAACCCAACATCAGCTTGTTGTTCAATTTCATGGACAACATTCTACCAAACACAATTCACGTCCGTAAAATGTACAAATGTACTCTTAAAATGTCACTTTTCCCTGACTTCTTTCAAAGGCTTAAATTTTCCCTGACTCGAAGTGAAATTTCCTGACTTTTCCCTGACCTTTTTTAATTTGTTTCCCTGACCATTTCCCGACCTGTGGCAACCATGGGTAATGTGTTTTTCCGCGCTTAACGTCCGCCAAAACGCTGCGTGTTAAAACGCTTCATGCGATGTAAACAGTTCGCCTCGATTATGTTGTTTCTTACCTTCGAACTTGAAATCGCCGATAAATCATCAAATTCGAGCACGTTGAAACACATGGCACTAAATCTCAGTGAAATGGCCGCTAGTTTGCAAGCACGAATTAAAATCGAAACTTACAGTCTTATTAAAAATAAAACCACAGAAAATCGGCTGTGTTTAAGAGCCCTTGTAAGAGCAACTGGTATCAGTATGATTCAGTGGGAAGTTAAGAGGAGGTGATAAGATGGTAGTGTTGAGGACCCTTTGGAAATAAGGACCCAATTTTTGTCAAGGTGCGTATAGGTCAACACCGTGGATAAATCTCTAACACCGAAAAAGCTGGCAAATTCTCTCGTTCTGAGCAGTTCAAAGAACTTAAATATGAGAACAAAAACGGTGATATCCTTACCTTGTCCAAGGCGAACAATACCAGTGATAATCAACATGACTATTGCCGCCATCTTGCAAACAGTGAAAACGATTTGCATCCGCGAGGCCCACTTCACACTCGCACAATTCACAAACAGAATCACCGCTGCAATGAAAAGAAGTACAAATTTAAGTCGACTCAAACAGAGGCTGGTATTCTATAATCTCTATTGTTTTCATTACAGTAAGACTGAAAAGGGAACAAAGCGACAGAAAAAAAAACTGTGTGGGTACTTATATTTCCTGTAGGGGATGGTTTTTGTTGGGCCTGAGTGGCAGGCGTTCGAAAGGGAAGGGGAAGGGAATAAGGGCGCGAGATCGCGCCCGAGGGAGGAGGGAGGAGGGGAACCTTTCCTTTCTCCCTCGCACGCCCCCCCCCCGCACGCCCAAATTCCCCCTTCCCCTTTTAACGCCTGCCACTTAGGCTAGGAAATGCCAAAAAACTGCATCCTGTCAAACACTGGTTAGTCGCAGAGGATGACCGGGACTTAAAAGTGTCGCAAAGTTTGGAGCTTTCCTCTAACCTACTAAAACTTTTGAGCCGGATTTTAAATGTCTAGAATAGGCATTCACGTAAACAATTCACCCAGAAATAAACTCTAAAAGCTCTCCATGGAATTTCCTTGGGGATTATTCCTCTTTCATAACGGCACTTTTCTTTATGGGGGGAAATCCGTGAAATTGTCGATGGGAAAGAAAAAAACCCGACTTAATGTCGTCCAGTAACGAAAGTCCATGCCTTCTTGGGCTTAACATAAACTTTTCAAGATGTTTTCTTCTTGTAAATTCTGAGGACACAAACTGACGTAAGATAAAATTCTCTCCAAACAGTGATAACACGTCGCAGGAATTGCGGTCGTTTCGCCCTGCGACGTTTTGTCGGGACTTAAGTCAATTCGCCCGATGAAATTCTACAACTCGGTGAAACGCTTATCAGAGATGTTATTTCAGTTAAGCTTGGATTCCACATGTGCAGTCCATATCTTCATGCTTATCCCGTTTTTCAGGCTTAAAACAACGACAGACATCGAACAAATCGACTTAAGTACGGGCGAAACGACCTGATACCGCGTGGCAGACGTAATCTTGGTGCCGCCTGTGGTGCACGCTATGGCAGTCTAAAATGTCAGCCGTCTCCACCCCCTGGAAATAGAACAGGCAGGCTCTCACCAATGCACAGGGAAGCCAATATCTTCACCAAAACGTCTAAGTCTGGTCGCTCCGAATCTTGACTGACACACGAGGGAAAAAAGGGCTCGGCGACATAACTTCCAAAAGCCAGGGCGATGATAGCCGTTTGCGCCGGCCTGAGAAGGACGACCGAAGTCCAACTGTACAGAAATGCGGGCAGCGCACCTAAACCTTCCAGGAGGTACACAAACTCGCCTCCAGATTTCGGAATCATGGTTCCCAACTCGCAATAACACAAGGCACCAAGCATTGCGATAATACCGCATCCTGCCCACACTGATAAAGTCAAACCTACAGAGCCCGCCTGACTGAACACTCCACTGGCTGAAGCGAATATTCCGCTACCAATCATTGTACCTACGATAAGCGAAATGCTTCCGCTAAGGCCGACTTGCTTCTCCAGCTGAAGAGCTTGATTGTTGGCGGGATTTATTTTGCTCTCGTCGCGACTACAGTCGGCTTGACTTGCCAGTAAATCAGCCTGGCTTGTAGCGTCATGGTAGCTATGGTTTCTCATCTCATTTTCTTCCATTATGCCCAACTGCAAAGCCCAACTGGTAAGGAGGAAGGAGTCAAAGAATGCTGCTTTTTGCTAATATCGACTAGTTGTAACTGGTTAGGTGTCGCTTGGTTAATATTTTGTATTGTCGGGCTATCAACTGATTCCCTGCTGTTAAAGGAGAATACGTTTTGGTATAACACAGACCCTCTGGGGTAGCCTCCCCGCAGCGCAGACGTTCTTTAGGCTCGTCACGCAATCCTCCCCTTGAGGCAGGAACGCGTGACGAACCCCCAAAAACGTCTGCGTGGAAGGATGGTCGAGGGCGCCCGAGTATAGAAAAAAAAACCGAGGGAGATTTACTGACCGCAAGCACAATGGAGTGTCGCCCTGGTTCTCACGCTCCGCGCGCGCTTTCGAATTATCGATAAAAAGAAATACGTCTGTGATCCAACACTGATTTGGCTACTGTTCACCACAAAAATTGTTTACATCAAAAATCACTGCAGAAATGGTACTTCCAGCAATTAAATCACCGCCACATAATCAGAAAGTGGTTATGTTTTTCCTGTGTGCGCACCTTCAGATTAGATAGCCTGCATAACAGGCGTTTTATAGGCATTTCGCGCGAACCATCCACGAGGCGAGGTGGAGGAGAAAAATCGCCTCGCAATTCGCGCGAAACGCCGTGTTTGCCTCGCTTGGCTCATAAAGCTGGCTACAGATTAGATTGACACCAGAAAACCTGCTTTCCTCTTTAGAACCAAACGTAGCCACGAGAAAAAACTGATGATAGCTTTAAATGACTCCAAAACTGTAAATTTTAAGAGCAAAACGCGCAACACTGATTTTGAAAATGGTGAAGACCCCAATATCCCTCACTTCTATGCCGTTAAAGGCACGATGAACCAGCAACAAAGGATATTGCATTTCACTTGATGGTTGTGACCATACAAAGCACGGTTTTTGAAAAAAAATTATAATAACTGGACGTTACAAATTGTTAAGTATGACATTATGAGCAGATGAGGGGCAGTAAAACATCTTACAAACAAAATAAATATTTTGATAATTACAAACAAATTTATTTATCGAGTTTAACTGGAAAAAACAAAACAAATTTGCCATTTGCACAATGATACATAATACACCTTGTTTTCGCCACAAAATTTTGCATACCCCTTGTTTTTTTTTTTCATTTATCCTGGGTGCAGATGTCCCAAGAAAAATTGGAAGACAATGGTTTTGCAAAATTTTGGGAAAGTGTATTGTGGGAGATGAGCAAATGGCAAATTTCTATTAGTCTATGAGTAGTACGTAAACTTCTTAGTTCAAAACATTGTGAGGTGACATATTGCAAGTATTTCTAAGAGAAAATGTACTGGAGGGAGTTATCGATCCAACCTTGAAGGATTTAGAGCCGGTTGTGGGTTGTGATAATCAAGGCTAGGTCAGCCTGGTATGGTATTTTTGGTTGGCCCTAAAGGGCTTGTCAATAAATTCGTTGGCGACCTTGTGTCATTGTTCTTCACTAAAATTTTCAGCCTTTCAATGTTGCCTCTGCATGTTAACATCAAATTATTCTTATCGATAACACGTGACAGATTCAAAGAGTTGTCAAATAATTCATCAACCTGTCAAATATCTCAAGTTTCAGGATTTTTTGTACTTATTGCCTGCCGTGCGGATATGTACATTTATCAGTCGAGGCAGGCCAATCGATATCTCGCTGACTTTAACTGAGACTTTTTACGAACAGACCGGCATTGGACAGGTGCTTGAAGAAAAAAAGGCGATCTTACATTTAGATGTCAGTTTCGATATCTGGACATTACATCCCACACTGATCGAAAACAAACTAAATGTGAATGGTATTCACGAATACCCTTAGTTACGAATAAAAAATACAACCCATCGCGCGCTTTAAGTTACCAAAACTAGCAAAAGTACATTGCGATCGAGGGAGCCTTATAGTCATAACGCACCTGCAGAAAAGTATAGGACAAACTCGAGGTCGCATTAGTTTCACTTTCTTAAGTGTTTTGGTCGACAAAACACGAATCGATGATTTTTACGAGCTAGAAAACGTTCTCGAAGAAAATATCGAAGCAACATTCGACGCCTGGGTGCGTGATGCAATCAGTGTGAGAATAGAAATTGAACCAATTAACGACGCAAAAATTGTAAATGGAGTTTTTATTAAATATGCCGTTTTGTGATAAAGCTAGAATTTTGAGCATTAGTACATGCTAAAATTGCTCAAAAGGGAGTAACATTAGAAACCGATAACAGAGTTTTAAAGATGTTTAGAAGTTACAGCAAACACGACGAAACTGTCGTGCGCCTTAACACGCCAACGAGATGTCGATGACATTCCCACTCAGCTTGTCGTCAGAATGATTACACAACATTCGTTTGCATTTTGTTTGTTTATACTGTTTTTTAACCAGGTAAAACAAGACAAAACGAAACAAGAGCCTCTGAAAAATTTGGTGTTTTCGGTCCCCTCATTTATTTTTGCAAATGTCAAAATTGCGCAATATCTTAATTTTTATGTTTTGTACTCACCTATCGCGATGGCTGCTAGGAGTTTCACGGCGGGCTGTAGGTTCTCTCGGTCACCACAGCCGGGAAAGATCGGCTCGATCACGTAGGCGCCAAACGCCAGACAGATAATAGCAACTTGCGACGGCTTAAGCACAATGACAGAAGTCCATGAGTACAGAAAAGCCGGCAAAGCACCGAACCCTTCGAGCAAGTACACATATTCTGCACCTGACAAAGGTATCATTGTGCCCAACTCCGCGTAACTCAGTGCCCCAAATATCGCTAAAACACCGCACAGCGACCAAACAATTAGTGTCAGTCCAACAGAACCGCTGTTCTCCATCACATAGCGAGGAGATGCGAATATTCCCGAGCCAATCATAGTGCCGACGATCAGACATATTCCGCTTACAAGACCGAGCTTTCGTTCCAAACCGACGAACCCCCTTTCCTCCTGTCCTGTCCTCGAAGCGTCACTATCATCCGCTAACAGGTTGTCTTCAGTCTTGTCCTTAGCTTCCCTCGACAAATATTCATCGCTTCCCCAATGGTTGTTTAGCTTTTCGTTGCCGTTCTCCATCTTGCCAAGTTCGCTGGCAACTACAACTATAAAATTGTGCGCGGGATGCTAGCCTGCACGTGTGTATGTCCAGCTTATATTATGGAAATCAGGGGTCTCGAGGGTCACTCAAGAATCGGCAAAAATAATCGCACAAGTCGCAGACAGCCAATAGAAATTTGGAAAAGCGGGAACAAGATTATTTCTTTTTATTATGACAGACAAACCCACTTAATTTATTTAAATTACGGCTCGTTAATCCGTGCCCTATTCATTAACTAGAATTTGTTTTTGCTTGGCGGGAATTAGCTTAGGCGCGAAGACGCGTGAACAAAGGAGATAGCAATTCTTGAAAGTAAATCACACGATCTGTTGATTGAGCTCTTTTCATCAGCTTATTCATGTTAAACTTTTGCATAGCGGAGTATCAGGGATGTCAATTTAATCCCCTGGTACCTCACGAAGACACGAATACTTTTCAGCTGTCACGCAAATGCTGTCACTTTGCCTTAAAATTTCACGTGCGATTGTTTCGACATCTTCGACACCAGTGAGTTCCACAGTTGATAGGAGAAAAGGGTATTTTGATTTGAGTAGTTCGATGCGAGGCCTGAAACCAAAACAAAATCTTTGCCAGAATTTTTCATATGAGTGAAAACAATGGATGTTTAAAACGCAGAGACAAGTTATGGCAAATGATACTTCGCTTCCTTTTATGCTTATATATAGTGGGAGACGAAAATCCGTTTTGGAGGACTATTAAAATCATAACCCAATTTCCAAACGAGATGTAAAACTGTCTTTTGGAAGGCCAATAACTCAGTCGATCCAGTTTCAGTAGCCTGAGATCATGCCCTCACCCTCTATGTTTCACAGGTTCTTTCTTTTTGTTTTTTCTTTCCTTTTCTTTTCTTCTCACTTTTCTAGAGTGGAATAATTATACGATATTTTTTAGGAAACGTCCCTCGAACAAGCGCCCACCCCGTCGACCAAAATGAACTTGTCATGAGCTGTTTCCGGTGTCGTCACGCAACGCTCCCCCACCCCCAATACCCGGCTTCCAGGAGGAGCGTTGCAGACAACACAAGAAGACTGCCTCGTCATTTCAACACTTCTTTACGGACGTCACAAAAAGCCCCTTTTCCCACTTGACTGATATTTAAAGTTTTGAAGAAATAAATAAAAAAGCAACCTCCTTTGGTATGATAATTTGGTACCGTAGTCTACATTACACTCGCATAATAAAAAGGGTCAAAGAAGTCATTTATACGGTAAACATCCGCTAATACATTAAAAACCTACTTATTTTGAAGTCTGGCAAAGTGGGTTCTTGTATTTTGGGGTACTTATTGGCAATTTAGGCTAAATAGCATGAGCCAATATAGACAGCATACTGGACCATTGAGGTTCAAATCCACGGCGCATCGGATAGTCTAACCGTATCGTCTCCATTTATCCACCAGCTGGTTCAAACAGTTTCAAATAATTTTCTACAATCACGGAAATCTGAAAGGAAAATCACGCATCACGCGTTATGAAAATTGTCTACCACGCATCACGTGCTATGCCCACATGCCTCACGCAGTTTGGCCCGATCACGCATCACGCTGATAATTTGGGACACAACACGCGTCACAGAAAACCCCTTTGCCACCCGGTTCAAACACAGTGCACCTGTTTACGAGCTGATAAGTTGACTGGTACCCATAAAAGACAATGGCGCGCGGGAGACTTATTATTTGAAAATTGATTTAATACCACTATAAAAAAGGAGTCGTAATTTTAACATCTCCTTGCAGTGACGGTTGTTTTGGCTCAGCAAAACACCAAACAACACGAGTGAATCAAGGTCCAGTTTAATTACCCGCCATAAATTAAGATTCCAATGGACACAGCTCTGATATGTCGAAACTTGTACGGCGATCGCATTTTGATCTGTTTCTGCGAATTAGGAGCAATCACCTTCAATTCCGGATACGACCAGGAACTTTTTGGAATGATATTGTAAGTGTATTTCCTCTCGAAATGCGATCGGGATGAACTTGAAATAGAGGGGGGATTATTTCCGAGTTTGTTACGAAGACATTTTAATCAACGATCGGCTAACTTCGGAATTCTTCGCCACGGAAGAACCAATTCTCTGCCCAGTTTCTCACGGACGAAAATATTGGCAGCTGTGCAAAAATGGCGGATCTTTAACCTTTGTATGAGTAAAGGAATCTTTCGGCTTCTATTCGGGCCAAGGAGATCTCCCTCTAAAAGGGAGCAAACAGAACGTTGGAAGAAAAATGGCTACTAGGAATCTAACGGAGATTTATATCAATCTTCGCACTGAAATTAGTCGTTTCAAGGCCTATTCACTCGGTGACTCCGTACGTAGTGATAGCCCTGGGGTACTGTACTGACATATACTGCCGCCAAAACATACACTGTTTGTTTTATGTTGTACCAGATGGAGAACTTTCCTGATGATGATTTGTTTTGATTTAATTTAACCAGGACGATGACACAGTAGCACTCGTTCGAAGAACAAGCGATCTCGAACTTGGCGTTCAAACCGGAGGAATAAGCTCCTTACCTCCGCAATGGTGGGTATGATTTTCCTGGTAATCGTCGAATTGAGAGTGTGAGGATGATGTTTTTTCTAAACTTACTTCTGAAATAGAAATTTATTTGCCAATATAGCTATATTCAAGATACGAGACTGTATGATCTAGTAACGTATGATTAAATGCATGTATGTTAAAATACAATGCATGGATTATTATTTTTGACTAACAAGTCAGTCTTTGAATGATAAAAACTTCTGCATCGCTTAAGCCTCCTTTCCCATAATCGATTTTTTATTAAGGCAAAGTTCTAAAATAGTGAATGACAAAACCACAGCTACTTTCAACTATTGTGTATCAGGAAATGAACAAAAAACAAACACAAAAACAAGCCAATATGTTCTTAGCTGTTGTGTATGTAAACTTTCGTTTTGATTTGTGTTAGATTATGGGAATGAAACTGAGATAGGGACCATAAAAATTGGCTGGCTTGAAATTTTTCAGTTCAAAGACAGATTTCCAATGTAGATTTGTCTTTTGCTCAGTAGATATTCCAAAGCATTCTAATTCATTTCCTTTAATTTTCCAGGGTTGATGTTGTGGAAGAGGTAGGTATAAGCTATAGAACTTCACAAGTTTTTATCTCGCCCAAAAATTTACAGTAGAACCTGGGTAACTCAAACTCTGAAGAGAAACAAAAAACAGTTCAAGTTAGCTGGGGTTCAAGTTATAGGGGTCGATTGAATTGTCAATCTTCTGTGTAAATATTGATAGTTTACTGATATTTCAGCACTTCAGTATACAGCAGAGTGCAAATTAAATTTATCTCATTAAAAATTGTGACACATCTAGACTATACAGAAATATTTTACTGCATGAAAACAATAAGTTAACCAGAAAAGACAGCAAACAGCCTATAAGAGAAAACAACCCACAAACCTATCATGATACACGGCCTTATTCAACCGAGACTATTAGTAAATATGATCAATAAACAGTAATCTATAATTTATAGTCAACATTAAATTCCTTGTGGCACAAGATAAAAATATTTATACGTTTCAAGATTCTTTCCTTTTATTTTGTCATGTTTCTTCAACTTATTAAAAAATGAATTACACATGTAGTTTGTTTGCATTTTGTGACCTTGAAAAGTTTAAAGATTACTCAAATCCACTGGCACATACATCAAAAAATGTAAATAGATCAAATGGTCGATAACAGATTTTTTACCATAATATGAGTTTGGTTCAAAGTACTGAAGAACACGAACTTAAATTGTTTTTTGTTTAAAAACGATTCATCTTGAAGCTCAATAATTGACATTTTTAAAGTGAAAACCCTATGCATACTTTACCTTCTCACTCTTACAGTGTACGTATACAGAACATCTTCAGTAAAATACGAGTTGTGTACATATCAGTGTCATGTGTGAGTGAAATTAATTTATATGGGTTTTTTTAAAGTTCCCATTTTCAATGGCTTTTAGTTTACACCTCAATAAAAGTTATGCCTGTTAAAGCGAGCTGTGAACTTTCAAAGTTTATCGAAACTCGCTAATGCTAACATCAATCGTGCTTGTTGAACAGGGCGCAGAGACACAGAAATTAGGAGAAGCATAACACTTGATCATGCACAAATTTAATGATGCAGTTACAAACAAAAGCAAAAACTCTGGACCACATTAAGAACAATACTGTAAGCTCTAGTATGCTAAGTCACCAAACCTTGTACCAAACTTGTAGTAACTTGCCTCAGTACTTTATTTCTCTCAAATTAGTACACCTGTACTTAATGTTCCTGGTGTAGCTTTGTATTCTGGAAGCTTTGTTGCTCATTTGCCCTCTCGCTAATAAGGCTATGAGATGAAATTGTGTGCAAATTTCTCAAAGTTCCTGTTTTGGCCAGACAAGTGTTCTTCATCCTAATCTGAAATTTAGACCTCCAAGAAGACGTGTTTTGCATTAAACAGAAATAAATAAGTCTTTAAACAGACTCTTTGAAGATGGACAAACATGTTTTATGGATCAAGCAATGCCCTCTGGGTTACTAGGTTGATAATTAAAAGAGTTCATTTTTTAATGTAGGAGACCGAAAAATTCCAAAATCAAATTTATGAACTGGGCATGCCTTGAGGTAGCCCAGTTAAAAATTTAATGGGATGGCATTTGTGGTAAGTTGCAAGAACCAGAATTTGAGTCATCAATGTAAATTTTGATGAAGGAAAACAAAATTAATATTATTATTTTTAGTGCGAGTTAGCGGGGAATTCGGTTACCCACGTAAAAGTGACTAAAGAGTTGGGTCAAATCCAAGGGAAGTGAGATTGGAGTTAGCAGGGAACATGAGTTATCCAAGTTCAAGTTACCCAGGGTCCTACTGTATATTTTTAATTTTTATTTCCTCTTGTAGAGTGTCAAGGTTTGAATTTATCAATTCCTTTCTTCCTTTTTACGTAGATTCAATATGAAATTACTAGGATAAAGCAAAGAAGTAAGTTTAAGCTTAAGTTAAATTGCTCTAGGCAGTATATTAGATTCTATATCAGGGTTTTCATTAAGAATTCTGGTAGCAGGAGAAACGTGTAACATTACAGGAGAATATTTTAGAAGAGGCTCCTCACGTAAATCAAAATAGTCATAGCAGGGTTGTCAAAAGTAGCCGGCTGCCGGCGAAAAATATCGCCGCCTACTTGGTTAGTATCGGCCGGCTTCTCTGCTTAGCATTTCTTTACAAATGGCATTTTTAAATAAAATATCTCTGGACTGGCCGCTTACTTTAACAACTCAGCCGTCTACTTCAAAACTTTCTGACAACCCTGTATAGGCTACCGAACATTAGCCGGAGAATTTTGTGTAGTAAACTGAGAATTCCCCAATCTCCGATGCCTAATGAACACCCTGCTATGTGTTTGTTTTTAACAGGTTGTTTTCTGATGTGTCATCACCTTTGTAGTGTTACAGCTATGAGAATTTTGAAATATTCCTCCAAACTGTTGCTGATTTTTTTTTATTTTTATGGTAATTACTTGAGTATCAAAAATGTTCTAATAGGAGAAAAAGGGAAAACGTAATTGAAGATTGGAATCATTTTTTTTTAGTGCAAGAGTTGTCAACTCTTCATGATCGACACCTGAACAGACCAACGCTTGATGACAGTGTGGATGAAGAACAGACAATAGAAATAACCACGAAGGAAATCACTCAGGTTTGTACTCCAGCCTTATGCCAATGAGTACTGTTTTTAGACAGGTGCGTTTTTAGGAAGAGGGGAGGTTTTCCTGGGGTGTACTCCCTATAATGCCCTATATGATGAGGCTCCACCCCAAAGGGCAGGGATTTCACTAGTGGAAGTATTTGAAAGGGCAGGAACATTTATCATTTTGATCTGTTAAAGGAACCAGTAGGGCCAACAGATGCATTTTATGGCTGTGAAAAAGTCAAGGAAACTTTCTAGTTTTGTGATTTATTCATATTTAAAGTCAGTGCATTTTAGCCTTTAGAAGGGATCAGAGTTCTAAATTAGGTTTGTGAAGGGAGTGCCATCTCTCAAAAGAAATTTTAGGAAAGGGATACCTTTTTTGTCAGAAATGGTATGTAAAAGGGCAAGGGGTTGGACCTTTGGGTGGGGCTTCTTGGTATATATGTTGCAGGTAATTTTTTTTCTTAGGTAAATTTAATTTTTCACTAGGTACAATTTTTTAACCTGGGTAATTTTGCACCATGCTATGGAAACGTTGACGAAATTTAGACAGTTGGCTTATTCAACAAAATTATATTTAACTTTTCACTCCTACTAACAGCCAATGTAAACAAATTGACAAAAATTCCGATAAAAGTTTTTTTGTAAGGAATTATAATAGCAACATGCAAATGTTATACCAGAGAGGTTTTAGAGAATTACTTGACATCTGATTGCCATACAAACACTTTCAGTAATTTCTCTTGCATTTACCTTACGGACTATAAAACTGAAAACCACATGATTTGCATTTCTTTTATTGTTAGATGTTCCATCAGTGTCAAGGTTCCATTCAAAGAATAGGGAGGCAAAGTAGAGGCACTTCAAAGCAAGAACAACGTCTTCTCAAAAATGTCATGTCATCACTAGCTGTTAGTCTACAGGATCTGTCCCTGAACTTCAGGAGAGGACAGTCATCATATCTGAAAAGTGAGTATTGCAGATGTCACTGGGTTTGGATATTTTGTGGTTTAGTGCACCCTAGAACCCGAAATTCTTATTACTGTTGGTTGCATCTAAGCGTGGACACGAGACCAAAAAACATGTTCTAATAGGGTGCCAGACATGACCTGTTTTGCCACCAAACATATGAAGTTTGACAGCTGTTAAAGCAAACTGTCGCTCCACAGGTTAAGTTGTTTACATGTTTTTGATCAGCACGTTCCTTTCATCTTCTATTTTTCTCAATTTTCAGGAATATTTCTCGCTCAGAAACAGCATACTTGCTTTTAAGAATTAATCTTTGGAGATTTGCAACTCTCTAAATTCGATAAACAGCTACCTACTTTGCACATGAACATTAGTCCAACGTCACCCCAAACTTCAACAGTTTGGCGGCAAAACGTGTCTTGTTTTCACCCGATTAGAACATGTTTGTATACTATTGCTACCCTAAAATAAGGGCTCTTTACGTTTACCGTTCCCTTTCACAACAAGAATTTGCCTAAAGTGAGAGTTTAGTGAGAGTGAGAGTATAGTGTGTATACTGTAGTGAGAGCTTGACATGATTTTTGTAGCAAGAAATACAATGTAAATGACAGTGGTACTCTCCCCAGTTGTAGTATAGGCCATCCTTTCCTAGGATTACTAACCTTCATCATTACGGTGTGTTTAATAATACTGTTCCGGTTTAAAAAAAAAAACATTATGGAAAGTTGAGACCTTCAACTCTTTTGTACTGGCCTCCAGTTTAGAATTCAAAATGTACTGTTGCATGTCTGCATGACTTCCATCATCACCCATTATTGTGTTGTTTCAGAAAATATTCATACTCCCCGCAAGGATGGTATTTTGGTTTAAATGCCCCCACCCCTCTGGACATTTCAGTTTAGTTTCATACCTTCCTTTAAAAAATATTTTAGCCTTTAAGACCCCCCTCCCCTTTGCAATTTCCAGTGACCATCCTTGGGGTGGGTATGGATATTTTCCGGAACCACACATTTTAAGGTTGACACACTGATTCATTTAGATACGTGCTGGTAAGGCTTTAGTAATTTCCCTTTTTAGGACTGAAGAATCGAGAAGAGAGGGAAAGACAGTATTTTGACACTGGTCTCCCAGCTACCAGCAGTGCACTCATGAATGAAGATGTTGTTGAGGATGATGAACTTTATGATAGAGTGAGTGATCTTCTTCATTATTTTAATCAACCACACACAGCTGTAGTACCAAATGATCTCAATTCAGTCATGCACAAGTTGCAATGTCTCATTAGAGCTGTCAGTTGATGGGTATAGTAATGTTTACTGTTTGGCATGAATAATATTTTGTGAGCACAGTTGATGCTCTTGTGAGCAAACATCCCAGGGAAGTAGACGAGGGAAGAATTCTTGCACACAGCCTATTACATTACAAAGGATAAGAAAGTATACAACGCAACTTAATTTTCTGTGGCTGCTGATAAAAATAATAACTTACAAGCATTTAAATGGGAGTGTAAATGGTGTTTTGCAAACCATGGCAGCTGTAAGTAGGCATGTCTGCTCACAGGAGCTTTGAGTTTATGGTTTTATAGGCATGGGTGTTTCAGGGGAGGATGTCTTCATCATTCTATTCATGTATGCTTTATTAGCTGATCATAGCGTTTCTGTCTGTGGAGGTAATCCTGAAGTATCCTGAAGTGTGACAATTCAAATAAAATCTTTTCCGCAGTACTCTTACCTGTATGTGGTACTTTTTGTCTGCTTTATATAAACTTGTTTTACCTTTCTGTCTTTGGGCAACTTATTCTTTGTGTTGGCATTGACCACTTATGCATGAGTTTGATATTTTGGCGGGGAACTGTGCCATTTTAATGTTGTTTTATATTTCATGTTGTTTGTTAACAGGGATTTACTTCTGATCAGATGAGGCTGGTTGAAGAAAATTCAACTTTAATTGAGCATAGGGAGAAAGAAATACAGTCAATAGTGCAATCAATATCAGAACTAAATGAAATATTCCGAGACCTTGCTACTATGATAGTCGAGCAGGTAACTAAAGAATATTATTTGTCCTTTACGGGGTCGTAAAGGTCATTAAAAACTTGGAAAGTCATAAAATTTTAGAATTTCATTTTCCAGGTCTTGAAGGTCTTGTATTCTAATAATTGTCAGTCCTGGAAAGTCCTGGAAAATTAAAGTTAAGTTTGGTAGATTCATTTCTGTAGATGTCCGAGCAAGGACAATGCAAGATAAAGTCAAGAGCACAAATAGCATGCATTTTGGTGAACAACAGATTATGTGTGTGTTGAACTTAGTAAGGTCAAAAAATAACCTGAAAAGGAGAGTTTTTAAAATTTTCCAGTGACAGCTTAACACAGGGTCATGGAAAAGTTGAAAAGTTATGGAAAAAGTCATGGAAAGTCATAGAATTAGAGTATCTCAAAAGAGTACTAATACCCTGCTTTAAAAATTTCTTCTTTATCTCTGAAGCTTCAAGAATAGACTAAATCATTTCACTGATTGTTCCTTATTGCTCATTCTTTCCACAGGGAACTATTTTGGATAGAATAGATTACAATGTAGAGCAAGCTGCTGTTAAAGTTGAAGAAGGCCTAGAACAACTTAGAAAGGTCAGTACTTGTAGTTTTAATTATCATCTTGGAAGAGGCAGTGGTGTTTTCAAAGACTGTTTTTAAGTTTTTGTGGTTTTCTCTCATTTGTTCGTTTTAGCCCTTATCAACAAGAAAAAAAATTTTCTGCTTTCAATTTTCTGCGCTCTTGGGCCTTTTCCATTAAAAAAAAAGGAATGGTGTCATTTCAGATTAATTGTTGTAAATCTTATTGTTTGACACCAAGAAGTCTCAGGAGGCAAAAACCAGGCCTAAACAAAGATTTTTCTGTTCATGCCAATAAACTCAAAAAGCCAGTTTAATCCCCCAAAAACCACTACATGATTTCTAAACCACGAAGGATGTTTCCATCTCCCTATGAACATAAACCAGAGACCCCTTCCCACTCCCCCTCTGGAACCTCTGGAAAGCGGTTGGACATTCTCCCCAGCTGAACTAGAGCAACTAATTAAATCATATAATTATATATTTGTCTTGTTTGCAGGGTGAGAAGCACCAGAAAGCGTCTCGGAAGATGTTATGTATAATATTTTTAGCTATTGTTGTAATAATAATGCTTCTAGCTCTGGTAATAACAAAAGCCAAATGATAAGCAATATATTGATTATTGAGTAATAATCTATTTAGGTTGTTTCATATTAATTTGTATATTTGATAAGAAATGAATTAAATTAGGAGGAACATTTTTATCACTCAAGTTTTTTTAATGTTAAACTTTACCTGCGTTTGATTGAAGTAAAGTTTGGTTTTGAAATTCTGCTTTTTTCATCAGAGTTTTGGAATTGTGTTCAGCAAATAGTAAAGTAGTCTGAAATTATCTTACGTCTCCACCTCCTATTAACCCGCGGGGGGTGCGGGGAAGAGAGACATATGAATTCCAAGTGTTGTAATGTTGTCTGGTGAGATCACCTACTTTTGCAATTAATGGTAGGTATTTTCTGATTGGCTATTACCTTTCCGAAATAGAAAACCTTTTGTTATTGGCTGAACACACTAAGGAAAACATCCAGTTTGAAATAGCATTTGAATGTGACCTTAGAGTCAGCCTCTCTTCACAAAGCGAAAACTTATACCATAGTAGTAACTGATGACGAACCTTTTAATTCCAAAACTGCAGTCTCACTTTAGGCACTTGTAACGAAAAAGGCACTACCAGTACAGTAACTCCAAGACCAAGGTCACGTTTCACACTATCACGAGCTTATGAGTCGTGTTTAGCCTGTCAACACTTTATTTCATCTTCGAAAAGTTAAATGACTCTGTACATTTATTTAGGAGGTCTTAAGGTCAAGCTTTATGGCACTCAAAACACAGAACACTCTTCATATCGACCATATGCATCCTGCCGTTCACTGTTCCATGACCTATGGCTGCCAACTTGTTAAGAAATCAAAATTTATGCAAAAATGAATAAATTACTTGGTGATGTCATTGGACGGCATAATTATTTTTAATGTTCAGAATTCAGATGTCTCTCTCCTCTGCACCCGCCATGGGTTAGGAGGAGGGTGTGTAACATTTCAGACGAACAGTTAAGTTGTGCAGTCTTTTTTAGTGAGTTTGTTTTTTTTATTAGTCAGTCTTAGCGGTATCACCTTCACCACCATCTCCACCCCCCTCCCCCTACAAAAAAAAAAGACAAAAACAAAACAAAGCAAAGACGCAGATGAGAGGACCATATCCTGGCCCTTATTCATTATTTGAAGCGATTTATGGAATAAATTTCTAAATGACTCTGACCAAAAGTTTAATTTTTCCTTTGATTTACAAACAGATGCAAGGCAGATTATATGGAAATATTATCTAATTTAATCTAGCAGTTTATTAAAAGAAACTTGGGGCTATATTCTGGGCACTACCTTGATTCAGTCACTTGTGCAATCTCAGGAACTGGCTTCTAGTCCGGGCAGAAGAGATGGTTTCTGCAGAAATTGTCGACTGTGATGCAATGGACATTATAATCTTACATGATTGTATCAAACCAGGTGATACAAATCTTAGAAACGTTTTTAAAAATGAAAACATTAATGAAAATGGGTGATTGGTTTCCCTGTTCATAGCATCTGCACAGTGGGCTATAATGCAGAAAAAATCCACTCTTCCCTGATCGATAGCATGCTAAGAATTTTTACTGGTGGAGCTGGGGTGGTAGGGATTGATGGCACAGGAAAACTGTGTGGAAGGGGAGTCTAGTAGTCTGGGAAATCTAGGCAGGGGTGGAGAGGGGAGCTAAAAAAAAGTTTACCCTCTGTTAGGGAAAGTGGATTTTTCTGGGAAAAAGAAGAGCCCAACAGTCTCTATAGTATTTACACACTAAAAATCTGTTATATTGAAATTATAGTAAGTTGTTGCTTACAGCTGCAGGTAATACCAATAATTTTTTTGTACATGCAGAATGTGCATCTAAGGTGCAAACCATGTTTCATCCATAATCATTTCTTCATGTTGTACTAATGTAAATCAGCATGATACTCAAAAAGGCATTAAAGATTATTTTTCACTTATGAGACTGAGGACAGTGGTATTTTTTTTAAGGGCGCTTGTCAAATTTCTGTTAGGAAAGGGTCAAATAATTTATTCATAGTTACTGTTCTTCTTCTTCTTCGTATAATTATTATTATTAAAAACTGAATCATCGGATAATGCAATTCTAGCATTTTGATTGGCTTAGCCGTTATGGTATATGAGCTATTATTATTATTATTATCATCATCATCATTATTCAATAAAACACAGGGTTTCCCTGGGGAAACAAAGTCCAGTTAAGTCTCAAACTGAGACCTCAGACTCCTATCACCGTTCTAAGGATACCGTAAAATTCCGAAACTAAGCCCCGGGGCTTATATTTTTTCCAAGGGCTTATTTTTGGAGGGGCTTATATTCAGAGGGGTTTATCTATGGAGGGAAATTTGCGTTTCAAAATCGATTGAGCTAGCCTTACGGTTGGAACGAAAGTTACCGTTTTTGCTTTGTTTTACTTTGTATTTGAGGTAGTCACTTGAAGGGATAGACGAGAGCGCCCTTCCTCGATCTTGAGACTGGGACCGAGTTATACGATCGCCGAGTTTAATCGCCGAGTAAGTCTTCGTTTCTGCATCGATCACCGCATCGCAATGGCCAAAAAATGGCGCGTAAAGGAGTCAGAATGAATACTCGCGAGCGTATTCAAAACGATGCGATGTGATTTATTTTGTTTCTTGTTTTTTTCATCTAAAATATACTTAACATTGACCTATTCGTACTTTGAAAAATATTACTGGCTCCCGCCACTGATATTAAACGGAAAAACTACTTGGGGTGACAAATTATTTTTCTTCACAAATATTAAAACAGTTGGATTTGAGACTTATGACAAGGTGCTGTTGAAATAAACGAACATACCCCCTCAAAGCCAAAAATGGAAATTATTTTTGTCTTCCTTATCTCTAAGCAGACTCGGTTCCCTGACCTATCCCTACAAGGGATAGAGGACAAGTACCTCTCCGGAATTGGACGGCCGGTCCTATACTCTGTGAAACATTAACTAAAAACGCGTCCGAAAGAGCGGGAAAAATAAAATCCAAACAAGAGTAGGCGTACTGCAGTGGCTGTTTAGGGACTTGTCAGAAATTAGCAGGGGGGGGGTGGAAATTTTAAATTTGGGTTCGGAAATGAGGTGACCCATCCCTGCAATGGGAGTGAAATTTGCTAACCCTCCCTTTGACCTTGGCCTAAAATATCATGACCCTCCCCCTCTTGTATAAATTATAACATCTAGGGCTTGCAATACACTAGGGTGAGTCAGTGTTATGAAAGCTCAAAATATATTTCTAATCTGTTCTTTGTAATGCCATATACATAGATTTAGATGACAGCATTAAGAGCCTGACTCTGATTCTGACAGCTGATCACTCGACTCCCCTATTTCTCCCAAGTTTTTTTTACAAAATAAAGAACTTCTTTTTTCTTCTGTGGGTGAACCTCTACATGATCAGGGACACATATTTGCATGACCCTCCCCCTTTTAACGGCCCATTTTTCATAACTCCTCCCTTTTCTGCAGTCTCAAAAAGTTGTGACCCTCCCTCTGTTTCCACCCCCCCCCCCCCCCTGCTAATTTCTGACTAGTCCCTTAGACATGTCTTCGGAACACAGACCTGGAAGTTTTTTGTTCGTACCAGATGTAAAATCAGCTGAAAAGGTGCTCCACGAGCATGAGTTGGATACGACAAGTTTTGTTATGTACTACAACAACGGTTTAGGCAAAGGTAAGCTTAAATGTACAGTCAGTGTATTCTTTGACTTTAGTAATTATTGGTTTGTGTACACCAAAATCGAATATCCGGGCACAGAATATTGCAAGTGGCACAGAAGAACCCTTTTTTTTGGGGGGGGGGGGAAACAAACAAAAAAAATTCCTGGCAATACCATACTAATAGGTTTTTAAATACAAAACAAACTAACAGAATAATATTGATGATAATAACAACAATGTTAATTGAATAATGCATTAAATGAACAATAAAGTTAATAACCAAATAAAAGACAAAAAAATGGAAGAAAGGTTCGAATAAGAAACAGAAATATCTTGACAAAAGAGGTTGTGATTGTAGCTATAGGTGCCCTGGGCCAAAAAAATTTTGTGCAGCCATATAAAATTCAGAGGGATGAAGAAAGTTGCCTTCACTCTTCATGCCTCCTGCCTGCTGAAAATGGTTACAGGACACTGATAAAATCTATACCAAGGTCAGTTCAGAGCAGAAACATAAACTTACAGAAAAAAATGAACTGTGAAAGTTTATATATATGTACAATATTATATTAAGATTAGGCCTTGCTTTGTTCCACAAAATGAGCAAATGAAGGGGAAGAAGGTGTTTTTTGAAGATCCTCAGTCTGTAACCTCCCAATCAAGGATGAAATATGATGGAATTTCATTCATCATAACAGGAAAACGAGTATATGATTGCCATCAGGGCATTGACAGACATGCAGCAGATAAAGAAAGAAGGAATACTTCCAAGGTTATTTTCACTTTTTTTCAGTTAAGGGACTGGTCATTATTTATGTAGGGGGGGGAAAAAAGGAGGGGGGTCAAGGCTGTTTTAGATTGGCTAGAGGGGGCTAATTTTTTTCAACAATTAATTGAGGGGGTCATGATTTTTTAGGTTTTGCAAGGGGTCTTGTCTGTGCTTTTGCAAATGGGATTACTTTTACGAAATAAATTAACTTCAAAGATGCAGGTGGTGAAGATGGACAACCCAGTTAGAAGAATATTGTCAAAACTTCATTGCTTTAATATTTCACACTTTAATAAAAGACAACATAGTTAAAATTAGGAATCAGAAAGTGCAAAAGCAGAAGGGCTACAATGACTGTGCACTCTTTGCTATAGCCTTTGCCACCACTCTATGCCATGGTGAAGACCTCACCACCAAGAGATATGGCCAGAGAGCCATGCGCCCGCACCTTGTTTATTGCCTGGAGTCTTCAAGGATGACCGAGTTCCCAACAACTAATGATACAGTTGAGCTTGTTCATCCTGTGGTAGGCAAAAATGTACCTATTTACTGCACATGCCAATTGCATAACAACAATGCTGCTTATGTCAAGTGTTGTGGATGCTGTGAGTGGTACCATCCAGATTTTGCTAATATCCCTGAATCTGCATTCCATCCAACAACAAAATGGTTGTGCTTTGAATGCAACCAGAAAAACACAAACACTTATTAAACTCATGTGATATCAAAACAAGTCTTCCTGTTGTGAGCCAAAACCTTTACCCTCTTTACAGTAGATGAAGCAATTCTTTCAGGAAACCTTATATTACATTAATATAAAATAATAATTACACCTGTAACAAAGTATATTGATTAGGTTATTGTGGCTGTACAAGAAATATTGTGTAAATTTAAAACTTGACATACATTGAAAGCTTCTTTCTCTGGTTTGATCAGTTCAATAAACAGCAGAGACAGAACTTTTTTTCTCAGCTGTTACAAAAAAAAATAATAACTTAGAGATGGAAAAATTGCCAATTTTTACAACTTCCAAGGATGTAAGGAAGAAATTGGATGTGAATTTTAAGCCTTAGGAGAATCTCTTCTCTTTGATGAATCCTTTTGGAGGAAAAAAATTGTTTATTTATCACAAACAATGAGTCACATGCCTGTGGCTAATGAACAGTCAAGCCAGAAAAAACAAAATTAATACAAGGTCATGCAAAAAGAAACCACCACAACTTGGCATACTAACAGATTGTTGTATCCCTCCTTTTGTTAGTGGCACTGGTGATTCGTGATTCTTAGTTATTTTGAATAACTTTTGTATGTGAATTCTATCAATCATGTGTTGGATGGTTTCATGTATAGGCAAGCAATGAGCAAAACACCCATGTCCATTATACTTTTACAATGTAAACCATTGAATAAAAGATTTACTATCCAACTAGATAAAATCACATCATGTTTGCTTTGTCTAGTCCTTGCATGCTGTTGTCTGCAGTCATTGTGTGTGCTTTGTCCTCCTTCAATGGCAGAAAAAAATTGGGCCATCACATTTAATAGCTACACCCTCTTCCTGGTTGACAACATATAATAAACTTCCTTCTTACTCCTGAGGAATTCTATTAGACTGCATTCACCCGGGAGACTTCCTTAAGATATGAATTTACCCCTGAGGAACTTACTGAACAGTACTTTTTTTCCTAATAAAATTCCATGAATTCTTTGTTTACCCTAAATAACTCCAATGTTTAAGACTATTCCCCAAGGATTTCCAAAACTATTACAACACCCCTAGAGAATTCCATTGATCTTTGCTCACTTCAAACTGGGATTGTACATTGCAATACAGAATTTGCACATTCTCTTGGTAGTCACTTAGTATGGTGAAATGACATAAGATTGGAATAACAGTTAATGTTGTCAAAGAAGAGGAGTCCCGGCCAACACTGGCAAAAATAAATAAGAATAAGCAAAAAAATAATAATAATTAAGTATTATAATCCATTGTATGGGCCTTGTGACCTCTGAATAGGAATTCTCTTAACAATCTCTTATCCTGCAACAACAGCTTGATGTCTTTTTTATTATTGTTATCATATTTTTAAACAAAAGAAAAAACGTTGAAACTAGAGGTACCTTTCATCTATGTGACGTGAACATAGATCACAGGGCCCATTGTCAATTAATTGCAAAGCTTGATCAGCAGTTACTATGAATCGAATTTTCTACGAATTCAGTAGAACTGCAACTGACCAAGCAACGTTTTAAAACTCACCTTAATTCAACTCGAGGGAAGAGATAATTGTAGCCTCTGCACACGTACTGTATATCAAAAGAGCTCATGATTTTAATAATTGTTCACGTACGAAGATCAGCTAAGATCCATTCGGAAAAATTTTCGGCGATCGTATAACTCGGTCCCAGTCTCTGGATCGAGGAAGGGCCCTCTCGTCTATCCCTTCAAGTGACTAAATGTTTAGGGTGTATATATAAATGCGAAATTTGCAATAAATTCACACTGTAGTTATAAGAAAAATTTAGCCATAAAGTCACTTTGTATATTCTACAAACCGAGAATTTAGCCATTAATTAACGGCTAAATATTTTCCTTTTTATAGAAATTATTTAGCCATTAATTAACGGCTAAACATTTCCTCTATATATGTAGTAAGTGAAAATTAGCCATTAAATAACGGCTAAATATTCCTCCTATATATATGTAGAGTAGGTAAAATTTAGCCATTAATTAACGGCTAAACATTTCCTATATATAAGGAGGTTACACTTAGCCATCATTTAACGGCTAAATATTCCTTGTATGTAAAGAATGTTAAACTTAGCCATTAATCAACGGCTAAATATTCCTTTAATATTTGTAGAGTAGGTAACATTTAGCCGTTAATTAACGGCTAAACATTTCCTAGATATATGAAGAGAAGGTTAAACTTAGCCATTAATTAACGGCTAAACAGTTCCTAGATATATGAAAAGAGGGTTAAACTTAGCCATTAATTAACGGCTAAACATTTCCCATATATATGGAAAGAAGGTTAAACTTAGCCATTAATTAACGGCTAAAAAGTTCCTAGATATACGAAAAGAAGGTTAAACTTAGCCATTAATTAACGGCTAAACATTTCGCATATATATGAAAAGAAGGTTAAACTTAGCCATTAATTAACGGCTGAACATTTTCCATATATATGGAAAGAAGGTTAAACTTAGCCGTTTATTAACGGCTAAACATTTTATTTTATATTTGTGTAGGAAGTTAAACTTAGCCGTTCATTAACGGCTAAATAATTTCACTATAGGTTAGAGAGAAGGTCAAACTTAGCCGCTAATTAACGGCTAAATAATTCCTTTTTGTTTATAGAGGTTTAACTTAGCCGTTAATCAACGGCTAAATAATTCCAATATATACCTGAGGCAGGTCAAACTTAAAAATATTTCAAAATATTTTCAACATATATAGATAAAGGAGGTCAAACTTAGCCATATTCTTTAGGAGGTTCAACTTAGCCATTAAATAACGGCTTATTATGTACGAACTATAGGGATCGCGCGGGGGAGAGGCTGGGGAGGTTCAGTAATTTGACATTTCATTCTAAATGACCTCAAAAAGAGAACTACGAAATTTGCCCCTCCCTTCTTACCGGACCCAACATTAAAAGAACTGCTCCGCGGTTGGTTCTTTAAGCCGTTAATTGATTCGGCCAAAATGGGCTGTTTATGCTAGGACGTTACTCTCGCTCACAGCCGTTTTTTGTCTCTTCATTCAAAATGGCTGTGAGGGAAGATCAAAGGAGAAAGAACGTCAGAAGCCAATAAAACCAGGAGAAGGCCATGGGCAAACGACCTTTGTTGTGTGGTCTATTCGGTTTTTAGTAAGGTTGGTAGAGAAGGGGGGCTTTTGCCAGGAAAGAAAAGTTTCAATTTGGAAAGAAATGCGAAGCCAAATCATGGAATGACATGGAAATTATCCCTCCTCCCCGGGAATTTGTGGGGCGTTTGTTTGTTTGTTTTTTTTTTGTTTTCAGAACCACTGCAATTGCCCTACGGTAGAGGCTGGCGGCCGGGAATTCATACAAAGACCTCACGGTGGGGCTGAGATAAGTGTTCAAATGCCCGACCCCGGAATAACTCTAAAATTGCATTTTATTGTCATCTGTGGTTGAGGCCTAAACTTCAGCAATGTTATCGAATTTTATTTGAAGGAGATGTTTACCTTAAATGTATACTACTCGCGAGAAATGCATGTTGTGTTTAAAATTGGATGAATCGACTTTTTCATATTATGGAAGAAGAGGTGGGACAAGTAAAACTAGCAACTCAATACCCATAAGTACTTTATTAAGTAGTTCTAATAATTAAACGTGGTTGATATTACTGGTACAAAACATGCTCGGGACAACCATTATGGAACTCTCTGAGGAGATTGTTGGGGCTCCTGTTATTTTGATTTGGATTACAGACCGCCAATCTTTCTGTAGTTGAAAGTTCGTCTTTCATAAAACTAATCTGATTATTTGACGAAACCGATTAATATATTCTATTAAGCGTAAGTCGAGTTCCTGTCAAGTCAAACTAAATTTTCTTTTACGTGACCTGATCAATTTAATTGTTAAACTATTAATTGGAAATTAATATTTACATAAAACTATTAACCTGAAACGTTTTTCAAAATTTTGTACGTGCTAAATGTTGCCTAACTGGCTAGTTCTTGTTAAAACAAAACAAAAAACATTACAAATGTCTTTTGAATTTCTGCTTATTCCACGAATTAAGAAAACTCAGGACTTTATGATAACTTTCATTTTGGATGCCCAAAGCGGTTAATACAGTTCATATTTTTGGTAAGAAAACATCGGCACACTATTGTAGTTTTGATCCTCTTCTTCTTAGTTTTGATCTTCTGTATGGATAAAAAAGATACATTTTAAATTCTACTCGAGGCACCCGCGGAAACAGAAGGGTAGATTCACTTGGCGCACAAACCGCCCACTTCGATTTACTAGACTGGTGTACTCCAAACGAATCCATCCGAGACAAACGGCTAAGTTTAGCAGTGTCTTTATATGTTTTGGAGGTATTTAGCCGAACGGCTAAAAACGCATGACACTTATATAGTGGGAAATGTTTAGCCGTTAAATAACGGCTAAGTTTAGCTATTTCCTTATATATATCGGAAAAAGTTAGCCGTTATTTAACGGCTAAAAATGTATGATACTTATATAGTGAGAAATAGCCGTTAATTAACGGCCAAAAATGCATGATACTTATATAGTGGGAAATAGTTAGCCGTTATTTAACGGCTAAGTTTAGCTGTATCCTTATATATATCGGAAATATTTAGCCGTTAATTAACGGCTAAAAATGCATGATACTTATATAGTGGGAAATAGTTAGCCGTTATTAAACGGCTAAGTTTAGCTGTATCCTTATATATATCGGAAATATTTAGCCGTTAATTAACGGCTAAAAATGCATGATACTTATGTAGTGAGAAATAGTTAGCCGTTATTTAACGGCTAAAAATGCATGATACCTATATAGTGGGAAATAGTTAGCCGTTATTTAACGGCTAAGTTTAGCTGTATCCTTATATATATCGGAAATATTTAGCCGTTAATTAACGGCTAAAAATGCATGATACTTATATAGTGGGAAATAGTTAGCCGTTAAATAACGGCTAAGTTTAGCTGTATCCTTATATTTATAGGAAATATTTAGCCGTTAATTAACGGCTAAAAAGGTATGACACTTATATAGTGGGAAATAGTTAGCCGTTAAATAACGGCTAAAAATGCATGATACTTATATAGTGGGAAGTAGTTAGCCGTTAAATAACGGCTAAGTTTAGCTGTATTCTTATATGTATGGCAAATATTTAGCCGTTAATTAATGGCTAAAAATGCATGATACTTATATAGTGAGAAATAGTTAGCTGTTATTTAACGGCTAAAAATGCATGATACCTATATAGTGGGAAATATTTCGCCGTTAATTAACGGCTAAAAATGCATGATTCTTATATAATGGGAAATAGTTAGCCGTTAAATAACGGCTAAGTTTAGCTGTCTTCATATATATATGGGAATTATTTAGCCGTTAATTAATGGCTAAATTTCTCGTTTGTATAAATAGTTAATGAAAATTTCACTTATAAATAGTTAATGAAAATTTAGCCGTTAATTAATGGCTAAATTTTTGTTTAGTAAAGAGTAAAATTTAGCCGTTAATTAATGGCTAAATTTTTCTTTAAGACTAATACAAAGTGACTTAACGGCTAAATTTTTCTTATAACTACAGTGTGAATTTATTGCAAATTTTGCCATTGTCTAAACACCGAAATGTTTAATACCAGGAAACCAATAAATCATTCATTGCCTGTTACTGAGTCTAAAGGGCCTGTATTTTGAGTTTGCAAATCCGAGGAAAGTAGAGGTCAATGATCTTAACCTTTGCCAGGGGTATTCAACGCTTTTATAATTCTTACTTTGCATGCCTCGAATGCTTTAAAGAATCGCAGAAGATTCTTCCATATTGGCTGGATTTTGACACTCATCTCTGTCTCATTTCGCTAATTAAACTTCTGCACCCTTGATATTCTTTTAGACTTTTTATCGGCCGATGGGTTTATCAAACATTCATTCTACATTTGGTCATTGTAAATCGCTCGAGAATTCAGAGTTTCTTTTCCTAACGTTACTCTAAAAATTATATAGGTATTCAATCTGGCATCGAGAGATCCCAAAGGAACCATGCATTTTATTTACTTACAATGTACACTTTCAAAGCACAGTTACATACTTTTGCAGCAGCTACTTACAGTCAGTGGACAAAAGAAACAAATTTATATGGAAAGTAACAAAATTGTATTGGTGAAATTTGATACACTTGCGATATTGTGTAAGTGAAGTTCTCTTGCTCCAGTGAGGTGAAAAATAGAACCAAAATCACCCAACGGGTTGTTTACCTAGAAATCAGAGTCTTACTCACCATGACATCACAGCGGGTTTCCACTTTGGTGACGACTCAAACCTACTTTATCACATTGTTAATGATTTAAGAAAAAAGGTAAAAACACCAAGCGACTGCTACTATAAAGCAACGGAAGGATATTCTCTAAAGAAGGAAATCGAATACTCCGCTCTACGACTTCAATTTCTGGATCCTCTGACAACTACTTGTTACAGCGAAGACTCAAGTAGGTCATTGTTAAAAGCTTTCCGTCGGTACATGGTTTAGACGGATTTACATAACTTGAAGTCAATATCTGTATAATTTGTGGCCTATTAGCCTCCAGTATTATATAGGTACATGAGTGCACTGGTAAGAATTCCATATTTTCATGAGTTGGAAAACGAAACATATCTCTGTTAAACGAATGCAAATTTTCCTTCCATTACGGGAATACATACCACTTACATACCGAGTTCGAGGACCGTAGTGTGAGGCCGGACCGAGTTTTTTCCACAGAGATTTATGGCCCAGGCTCTTCGCGCTTGGGGGACAAATCCAGGTGGAAAAAATAAGGTTCCGTAACTTCATAGTGCAACCCGAGAAAATGAGGTTCATAGAATATTTATTATATCTCTTGGGGAAAAAACTCAAAGAAACAGAACGGCCACTGATAGAAATAGCGTGTGAAATACGTATAAACACGACATATGATAAGGAAACCTCTATGGCCTCCAAAATCGTATGGTTAACTCACCCAAACTTTCATTTAGGTTTTGACTCTCTAATAATGCCTTCTCTAAGTTGCCTTTAAGAGGCATTTTGGAGAGCGGAGAAAGCTTTTTCCATTCAGGGGATACGGGCCGTACCGTGAAGTACGGCCCCCTAAATTGACCAATCAAAGCGAGCATGCTATTTGAGAGATACAATAAAATAAGTTATTAGTTCTTTTATATGACACCTAGCTAGTAGATTCTTTTCACTTAAAGTATCCTGAATAGAGTATAGAAGAAGCAAAGTTATCGGATATTAGCGGGTTGTTATGGAAAAGTAAAATGGCCGCTACTTATCAAACGGGTTTTGCGAATAGGCCCGGTTGTTTGTTTTGACTCTCTTTTAAAGATTTTCTTGAAAACGATATATGAGGCAAATGCAATTTAACCTACAAACAAACCGCACGATGTCCTTCTTCACAAAGACATATATAGAGCCACTTTTGCCCTGTTTGCAGCATGGATGGCTGGTATAGCTCAGCTGAAAGAGTATCGCACCATTATTTGCCAGGTTGTAGGTTGAATTGCCCTTTCAGCCTCTTCTTTTCTCCTGAAAAGTCTGACATGCTATTGCGCCTTCCGTTTCGGCCTGTTCTTTTAATTTTTCATTTTTTTAAATAGCAATTGCTTTAAGTTTTTCTTTTATTTTTACGATTGCTAAACCCCCTTCAAATAAAATCACTGATCTGTGCTTACGTATTCTTATAGCTGTCTGGATAAAGAGGAGCAAAAATGAATCTTGTTGCGATATGTCTTCTGCTTGCATCTTTTCACATACTTGGTAAGTGTCAAAAAAAGCTCAGAATAACAACTTAGTAGTTTGATTTACTTTGCGAGCACAAATTCGAGTATTTAGGGAAAAGTCCAGCGTATATGATTAGTAGCTGTGAAATGAATATTTTCGTCAGTGAATGTCGCATTAATTGTGCCCCCCAGGAGCCCATCAAATGGAGCCTCCATCTCCATTAATTTCTTGAGTCAACCCTTTCTCGAGTAGATTTATAAATAGAACGGCTTGTTTCCCGCGAAAAGTGTCATATTTCCGTGAGTCTCGTATGTCACCGTGAAAAAAATGAAGTTGGATGAAGTCGAACTCAGGAGCCCGTCCTTCGACCGTTTTCCTTTTTTACTATACGTCCATTTTTACAGTTTTACAGCCGCTGGGATCTGGGATGAAATAAAAGTTAATGAATTACCCGACTGAGACTGAGCATGAAGCGATGGGACAAAGGCAACGAACTGAGGATCACGGAAAGGTTCTTTGCGAGTGTTTGTTTTTGTTTTGTTTTTTTGCCGTCGTACATCCCACATTTAAGCATGCACCTTGAAAAGAGTCGACGATCAAGCGTTCTGTGGACGATTTGAAACTTTTCGATGATCAGCGCCGAAAAAGTGCCAGGATCATTTGATTTTTGTCATCGCCGTGGAGTGGATCTCGCCAGTTAAGCACCGCATGCAAAAGCGATGACCTAAGTAGCAACTAAGGAGGAATGCTTCAGAAAAATTGCAGTCTTCCTTTACAACTGACTTGTATCACCATGAGAGTTGCCTGATAAAACTGGCACTTGAAAAGTTGAACAGAAGACAACAGTTGCTCGACCGTGGAGCTAACTCAAAAGTAATTTGCTAACGGTGGAATTTGTGACATCGCGCTCCAGTCCAAAGACCCTCTTATCTCAAGAAAAACAAAATGGATTGTATCTGCGCCCAAAAAATTATGACTGACTAACAGGAGAATTCTAAGCAATCAATGTAGAAGTTTAGGCCAATTCTCTCCTTCGAATTCGCATCTGTAGATCACTTTTTTGCGAGAAAACAATGGCTGGGCTCGGCGTTACAAAACATAGCAGGGAATCATCACACTAACCGACGGACAAAACAACCACAGTATTTATTCAGACCAACGCATTTCGGAGAAAAACTTGAAAAACTAAAAATTTGATTAATATTGAGTCATTCAGCCGAAATAAGAACCTTAACGCTCCAAAAAATTGGCTAAAGAAAAGGAATCCTGTCAGAACTACAGACTGCAGGTAGTAGCTAATCATTACGCATGTAACAGACCAGCTTCATGGCCTCTTATAAATGTGAGACAAGCAACCAAAATTAAGATTAACATAGTCAGAGTTTAAAACTCTCCACAGTATAATCTACCCGCTAGAAAGAAAAGAAAGAAAGTCTCTGAGGGATGAAAACGTTTGAGTCACGTTTCACTAGCTTATGATTTTGTTTGGCCTGTCAGCACCGGATTTCCTGCTGTTTCATGAAGTACAATAGCACTGTCATTTAGTCGTTGTGATTGGCTCTTCCCCCCGTCGGCGCGCGAAGTCTCCCCTGGGAACTGTTCTAATTATAAATCTACTCGGGAAAGGGTTGACTCCAAGGGCTTGTATGGGAGATGGAGGCTCCATTTGATGGGCTCCTGTGCCCCCTTAAGAATGGTATGTGTACCATTTTAAGGAAAAAAGGTTGTTTCTCTGGTATGTAAAAGTGATGTGTTCATGATAGTAGGCCTAATTTGCAAGGAAACCGCTGCTTAGTCCATATCTTGTCCTCAAAGTCCTCTAGTCTGTCGAATGATAACGTTGGAAAGTCTAGACTGAGCCGCAGACGAAACTAAATCCCGGTAAGTAACGTCTGCTAAGTAGCACCGAAACCTTTGTTCTGGGCCGCCCATCGACGTACCAGGATTTGAGCATGCGCGATGATAATGCATTCTTCAGAAAACTGGGAATAGCTAATAAGATTGAAAGAAAATTTGAAACCCACTTCCGGTGATTCGTTGAGTTCGTTGGGGGCCCCCGAACAATGGTTTCAACACTGCTTCGCAGACGTTACTAACCGGGGTTTAGTTTCCTCTGCGACACAGGCTATTGAAAGTCTAGCCTATTTATCATTGTACATTGGTATGAATTACATATGCCATTAAATCGAGCTCCTCTTTTGATTCTAATTTCTAATGTCTATGTTTCTTTTCAAACAGTTGATATAGCGGAAGGTCACCGTGGGAAGGCGGGATATGTGGGCCAGAGTGACTGGTTTTCATGTTTTGAGAAAGAGAACAACGACTGCCCACACGGCTTCATCAAAATAAAAAAACCAGCATCCAATAGTAATTATTGCGATGGCAGTGCCGATAAAGTTTGATGCTTGATTGTTCCAAGGATACAGATTGAGGTAAAGACGATAGTTATGTTACGAACTGACAATTAGACACTTATGATGGTGTGGTTTTGAATTGACTGTGTCAAAACCAAACCAAAGCAGGTGTTTTTTTTAGACTTATGCGTAAAAAGGTCAATGGACCAATCATAACTCAAAGTAGATAGACGTCGTCAGCAAAAAGGGCCGGAAAACGAGTGGGGTGGTCGCGATTGGATTTAGTTTTACTCTTGATTTGTTGATAAATCCGCGTTCGAGTAATGGTTGCTAAGCTGCACCCAATACCGGATCCAAAGAACAAGGTACAACCATTGTAATGACATCATTGAAAGTTATAGGGACACATTCAGTTGGCGCACATGCCCATTAGATACTATTTCATAGCTAATTTGCATATCACAGGCGATCCATACTATGTTTAACCAAATATAATAACAATGATATCATAGGATGATCAAAAGCATACTCAAAAAGAGGTTTTTCGGTAAACGATTAAAAATCAAGCAAAACACTGCGAAGATTGAAGGAGATTTCTAGATGTGCTTTGATTTCAGGTTCGGATGAATTGTTTTCAAAGTGAGAGAGCTAGTGTCCGGGTCAGCGCGGTTCTAAAAGTATTATATCCCTTTAAATACAATGGATCTGTGTCATAACGGATGGCCGCAGTCCAATGAACCAATCAGAACTCAAGGCAAGCACATGTTGGGAAACGCGCGGGAAAAAGCTTGACACAAAGTCATGATTGATCATCCTTATTATTATTATCATTATCATTATCATTCATTATCATTATCGTTATCGTTTTCGTTATCGTGATCGTGATCGTGATCGTTATCGTTACCATTACCATTACAATTACCATTATTATTATCATTATCAATATCATTATCATTATTGCTATTATTGTTATAAATATTATTATTATTATTATTATTATTATTATTATCATTACAGTATCATTATTATTTTTATATTTGTCATTATTATTATTATTACAAGGGAAATTAAAACAATTACAATTTCTCATTTCTCTTGGTTTAAGGTTAAAGACTCACCCTGTTTGGATGAGCCATGCAAAACGTCCAAATCCAAGAACAGAAAAACGAGGGAAATTGCACAGCAAAGTATCCCAAGAATCCAACTATCAATCTCACACTATCTGCTGCCCATGTCAAACACTGATTTCCTAGCTCACAAAAAATGAACCTTTTGATTTTTTCTATCAAGTAGCGTTGTTTCGATGTGGCTGATTCAACAACTGGACAGTAAACTTGCGGTTTCTATCAACTGACCAATCTATCAAACCAAAATGGTATATTCTAGTATGCGTGTTAGACATTTCCAGTATTTTGGATAGTAAAGTCACAACCTCCTATGGTTCGATACACTGTTCTTGAGTAGCCAATCATGATCAGATCGCAGGTTCGCCAAAAGGTCGTACATTGGATTATTCTATGCATAAATATCCATATCAAGCAAGAAGGTAACAATGCAGAGAGACAAACAACTTTATTGATTTATTTTATTCCGTATTAATTTATCAGTGAGAACTTGAGGGTAACTGTTTGTTGGAGTTCCTCCGATGCTTGTTCACGATTTTCGCCAGATTGAAGAAAGAACCCTCTAGGTGGAATCAAAGAACTGACGATGATGAAAATTAAAGGAACTCCGTTGACCCCAGCTAAACATAAAACGGTGTAAAATTTGATATTACGGGAAATAATATTTAAGACAAGAATTGACCCAAATATGTTGATCTATCTTCTACAGGAGCAGTTCTTCTCGACGAAAAGATAGCCAGACTCACTAGCTAAATCTCCATATTTCCAGCTTACAAACGCCGCGTAAGAAATCAGGAGTGTGAAGCACCAGGGTCTGAAACCACGTCAACCCGCGCAATTGTTTGATTGCGTATGTGATGCTATTTTTCTGGTAGCCAGTGACTCATTTCGCCACCCTTGAACTCGTGACACAACAGAAAACATATCTCTACCCTTAAATATTCGATGCTGAAAGCGAAAAATCTCACCGAAAAGTTAAGCCGAGAGTCTAGTTGCCGCTTTTTTGGCCTATTGGCCCGAGTACGAAGTTTAAGGGTGTCTCTGGGGTGGTTTTTGCCCCGTGATGGCGTCGCTGCATGAAACACGAAAACCCGAGCCCTTACACCTTTGCAACAAAAAAGAATTGTACGTGAGCCTAGAGTCTGAGGAACGCGTCTCATTCTGAAAACGCAAACGTAACACACTGCTTTTCTTCTGCGGTTGACTTATCACTCTGCTGAATACTTGCGTTCACTGAAGTTGATATGGTGTCAGTGGGGGCGGGAACGCTCTAGATATTATCGACCTAAACCAGACAACACAACAAAATATCTGTGAATGGATCATTTTTGTCTAAGTAAGAAATGAATGTTGTTTTTTATCTGATTTTCAAAGCTTCTCCCGTTAACAAATACACTCTTTAGCTAGCAAACCTAGCAGATATCTCCAGGCCTCACCTGGTTCAGAAAAGTGTTTACTAGGGGCTTCGCAGTGGCAAAGGTGAAATGGCGCGAGGGAAATAACGGTAACACTTTTGCGTTCTTGCAGTCGGCGTCCTTTTTTCAGATGAAATAATGTGAAAAGAATATTAGTTGTGATTCCAGTTTAGGCAAAAAAGTCAGCAAAAATAAGCTGGGTAAAGAATATTTTTTTAACGGCTCCAAACGATCCCAAACTAAGACCTGTAGAAGAAACTGAAAAGGTGATATTTGGAAGTCTTACTAGACCTAAAACCATTGATGGCTTAGCCTGCGTAGCAAGCGTTTCCAATCGAGTTATTGCGCGCTCTTGTCCCAGCTTTCTAGACGAACCTCGCGAGGAAACGCTTGCTACGCAGGCTATTGATGGCTAGTAGCATCCCGCTGCCATTTTGACAGTTGACCGGTTAAGCGTTGGTGCCTTATGGCTAGCCCTTTCAATTCAATGATTTGTCTCACAAAGGAAGTGAAATTTTTAGCAACCCTATCGATGAAGAACAACATGTTACCAGGAATCCAATAAATAATTCATTGCTTGTTACTGAGTGTAAAAAGCCTGTATTTTGAGCTTGCAAATCCGAGGAAAGTAGAGGTCAGTGATCTTAACCTTTGCCAGGTGTATTCAACGCTTTAATTCTTACTTCGCATGCCCCGGATGCTTTAAAGAATCGCAGAAAATTCTTCTTTATTGGCTATATTGTTACACTCATCTCTGTCTCATTTGGTTAATTAAACTTCTGCACCCTTGATATTCTTTTAGACTTGTTATCGATCAATGGTTTTACCAAACATTCAATCTACAGATTTGGTCATTGTCAATTGCTCGAGAATTCAGAGTTTCTTTTCCTAACGTTATCCTAACAATTATATAGGTATTCAATCTGGCATCGAGAGATCCCAAAGGAACCATGCATTTTATTTACTTACAATGTACACTTTCAAAGCACAGTTACATACTTTTGCAGCAGCTACTTACAGTCAGTGGACAAAAGAAACAAATTTATATGGAAAGCAACAAAATTGTATTAGTGAAATTTGATACACTTGTGATATTGCGTAAGTGAAGTTCTCTTCCTTCAGTGAGGTAAAAAATAGAACCAAAATCACCCAACGGGTTGTTTACCTAGAAATCAGAGTCTTACTCACCATGACATCACAGCGGGTTTCCACTTTGGTGACGACTCAAACCTACTTTATCACATTGTTAATGATTTAAGAAAAAAAAGGGAAAACACCAAGCGACTGCGACTATAAAGCAACGGAAAGAAACGGAAGGATATCCTCTAAAGAAGGAAATCGAATATTCCGCTCTACCATTTCAATTTCTGGATCCTCTGACAACTACTTGTTACAGCGAAGACTCAAGTAGGTCATTCTTAAAAGCCTTCCCCTGGTGCATGGTTTAGACGGATTTACATAACTTGAAGTCAATGTCAGTATAATTAATTTTGTGGCCTATCAGCTTCCAGTATTATATAGGTACATGAGTGCAATGGTAAGAATTCCATATTTTCATGAGTTGGAAAATGAAACATATCTCTGTTAAACGAATGCAAATTTTCCTTCCATTACGGGAATACATACCACTTACATACCGAGTTCGAAGACCGTAGTGTGAGGTTACGGACCGAGTTTATTCCACAGAGATTTATGGCCCAAGCTCTTCGCGCTTGGGGCACAAATCCAGGTGGAAAAAATAAGGTTCCGTAACTTCATAGTGCAACCCGAGAAAATGAGGTTCATAGAATATTTATTATATCTCTTGGGGAAAAAACTCAAAGAAACAGAACGGCCACTGATAGAAATAGCGTGTGAAATACGTATAAACACGACATATGATAAGGAAACCTCTATGGCCTCCAAAATCGTATGGTTAACTCACCCAAACTTTCATTTAGGTTTTGACTCTCTAATAATGCCTTCTCTAAGTTGCCTTTAAGAGGCATTTTGGAGAGCGAAGAACGCTTTTTCGATTCAGCGGATACAGGCCGTACCGTGAAGTACGGCCCCCTTAATTGACCAATCAAAGCGAGCATGCTATTTGAGAGATACAATAAAATAAGTTATTAGTTCCTTTATATGACACCTAGCTAGTAGATTCTTTTCACTTAAAGTATCTTGAATAGAGTATACAAGAAGCAAAGTTAGCGGATATTAGCGGGTTGTTATGGAAAAGTAAAATGGCCGCTACTTATCAAACAGGTTTTGCGAATAGGCCCGGTTGTTTGTTTTGACTCTCTTTTAAAGATTTTCTTAAAAACGATATATGAGGCAAAAGCAATTTCACCTAAAAACAAACCTCACGATGTCCTTCTTCACACAGACATATATAGAGCCACTTTTGCCCTGTTTGCAGCATGGATGGCTGGTTTAGCTCAGCTGAAAGAGTATCGCATCATTATTTGCCAGGTTGTGGGTTGAATTGCCCTTTCAGCCTCTTCTTTTCTCCTGAAAAGTCTGACATGCTATTGCGCCTTCCGTTTCGGCCTGTTCTTTTAATTTTTCATTTTTTTAAATAGTAATTGCTTTAAGTTTTTCTTTTATTTTTACGATTGCTAAACCCGCTTTAAATAAAATCACTGATCTTGCTTACGTATTCTTATAGCCGTCTGGATAAAGAGGAGCAAAAATGAAGCTTGTTGCGATATGTCTTCTGCTTGCATCTTTTCACATACTTGGTAAGTGTCAAAAAAGCTCAGAATAACAACTTAGTAGTTTGATTTACTTTGGGAGCACAAATTCGAGTATTTAGGGAAAAGTCCAGCGTATATGATTAGTAGCTGTCAAATGAATATTTTCGTCAGCGAATGTGGCATTAATTGTGCCCCCTTACGAATGGTATGTGTACCATTTTAAGGAAAAAAGGTTGTTTCTCTGGTATGTAAAAGTGATGTGTTCATGATAGTAGGCCTAATTTGCAAGGAAACCGCTGCTTAGTCCATATCTTGTCCTTAAAGTCCTCTAGTCTGTCGAATGGTAACGTTGGAAAGTCTAGACTGAGCCGCAGACGAAACTAAATCCCGGTAAGTAACGTCTGCTAAGTAGCACCGAAACTTTTTTTCTGGGCCCCCCAACGACGTACCAGGATTTGAGCATGCGCGATGAAAATGCATTCTTCAGAAAACTGGGAATAGCTAATAAGATTGAAAGAAAATTTGAAACCCACTTCCGGTGATTCGTTGAGTTCGTTGGGGGCCCCGAACAATAGTTTCAACACCGCTTCGCAGACGTTACTAACCGGGGTTTATTTTCCTCTGCGGCACAGGCTATTGAAAGTCTAGCCTATGTATCATTTTACATTGTTATGAATTACATATGCCATTAAATCGAGCTCCTCTTTTGATTCTAATTTCTAATGTTTATGTTTCTTTTCAAACAGTTGATATAGCGGAAGGTCACTGTGGGAAGCCGGGATATGTGGGCCAGAGTGACTGGTTTTCATGTTTTAAGAAAGAGAAGAACGACTGCCCCCACGGCTTTATCAAGATCAAAAAACCAACATCCATTAATACTAATTATTGCGATGGCAGTGACGAAAAAGTTTGTTGCTTGATTGTTCCAAGGATACAGATTGAGGTAAAGACGATAGTTATGTTACGAACTGACAATTAGACGGCGGGAAAACGAGTGGGGTGGTCACGATTGGGTTTAGTTTTACTTTTGATTGGTTGATAAATCCGCGTTCGAGTAATGGTTGCTAAGCTGCACCCAATATCGGATCCAAAGAACAAGGTACAACCATTGTAATGACATCATTGAAAGTTATAGGGACACATTCAGTTGGCGTACATGCGCATTAGATACTATTTCATAGCTAATTTTCATATCACAGTGAGGCGATCCATACTGTGTTTAACCAAATATAATAACAATGATATCATAGATGTGCTTTGATTTCAGGTTCGGATGAATTGTTTTCAAAGTGAGAGAGCTAGTGTCCGGGTCAGCGCGGTTCTAAAAGTGATTATATCCCTTTAAATACAATGGATCTGTGTCATAAACAGATGGCCGCAGTCCAATGAACCAATCAGAACTCAAGGCAGGCACATGTTGGGAAACGCGCGGGAAAAAGCTTGACACAAAGTCATGATTGATCATCATTATTATTATTATCATTATCATTATCATTATTAAAAACTGAATCATTGGATAATGCAATTCTAGCATTTTGATTGGCTTAGCCGTTATGGTATATGAGCTATTATACAATGCTCTCCATATATGGTCGGTGTACGCGTCAGTTTAAAATTGGAAGCTAGCTGAGATTTTTTTTCGCGAAGGATAGAACGGTGCCCGAAGCAAATCGTTTTAATTCCTTTCTTAGAATACCAGAAATGCAATTTCATCGAAAGAAAAAAGACAAAAACAAAAAAAAAAGCTTCAAGAGCTTTTTTGAAAGTTTGTCGAAAATCACATGAAAGCACATGGAACTACAGTACCTTGACCAGCTACGAAAGAAGACAAGTGTTGTTTCTTCATGATCGCGAAGCCATTTGCCGATCGAGTCACTCGCCGGTAGATAACTGCGCCTTGTTTATCCGACATCAAGAATATATATCACAAGTAACCAGCTACAAATACAGGCTATGCAGCCATTCACTAGAGTAATCGAGGCGGCAGTATAGCTTCTTTTCTCGTTCAGCAAAACCAGGTTGTGGCTTCAAACAAGTTCATAACAACTTAGCGACCGAGGTAATAGTTTTTCTCCGTTGTTCTTACTTTTATAACTACACCGAAAATCCAAATTCACAGTAATTTCGACGCCTGTCACTTAAAAATTCTTTTCCTTCACATTATCTGCCAAGTTTTTTTAGCTGTTCTGCCGTGTAAAATCCTAGAATCCCGATGTTCATCGCTACAAAGTTTTGATTTTTCATTCATGCAGTCCAGGCGAGTCCGTTCGCGCGTTGACAGTTTTGATAGACGTGTGACATGTGAATAGCGGAAGTCCCTTGTCTTTTCCGGTTGTTCTAGTCGGGGAGATTCAAAGAGATTTTGTGGGCGTTTTTAATAAACAATTATTCCACTCGCGCTTGTTGGATATGAAATGATTATAGCCAACTCGGCGCTATGCGCCTCGTTGGCTATCTATCATCTCATATCCAACGCGCCCTCGTGGAATAATTGTTAATTATCATTATCATTAACATTATCATTCATTATCATTATCATTATCGTTATCGTTATCGTTATCGTTATCGTTGTCGTTATCGTTCTCGTTTTCGTTATCGTTATCGTTATCGTTACCATTACCATTACAATTACCATTATTATTATCATTATCAATATCATTATCATTATTGCTATTATTGTTATAAATATTATTATTATTATTATTATTATTATTATTACAGTATCATTATTATTTTTATATTTGTCATTATTATTATTATTACAAGGGAAATTAAAACAATTACAATTTCTTATTTCTCTTGGTTTAAGGTTAAAGACTCACCCTGTTTGGATGAGCCATGCAAAACGTCCAAATCCAAGAACAGAAAAACGAGGGAAATTGCACAGCAAAGTATCCCAAGGGTTCTTTCTTCAATCTGGCGAAAATCGTGAACAAGCATCGGAGGAACTCCAACAAACAGTTACCCTCAAGTTCTCACTGATAAATTAATACGGAATAAAATAAATCAATAAAGTTGTTTGTCTCTCTGCATTGTCACCTTCCTGCGTGATATGGATATTTATGCATAGAATAATCCAATGTACGACTTTTTGGCGAACCTGCTATCTGATCATGATTGGCTACTCAAGGACAGTGTATCGATCGATAGGAGGTTCTGACTTTACTACCCAAAATACTGGAAATGTCCAACACGCATACTAGAATATATCATTTTGGATTGATAGATTGCCGTTAGTTGATAGAAACAGCAATTTACTCTCCAGTTGTTGAATCAGCCACATCGAATCAACGCAACTCGATAGAAAAAGGTTCAATTTTTGTGAGCTAGGAAATCAGTGTATGACATGGGTAGCAGACAGTGTGAGATTGATAGTTGTATTCTCTGGGTGGAATCAAAGAACTGACGATGATGAAAATTAAAGGAACTCCGTTGACCCCAGCTAGAAAAAAAAGTTCAAGTTTATTAAGTCATTCCAAAAAAAAATTACTTACAATGAACACCGCCTGCAAATAGCGAGCTAATCTAGGAAGGCGGTGTTAAGGACATACAAACACGAATTACTAATTAAAGGCGTTAAAAAAAGTCGATTTTGAATACATTATTTGTCAAAAGAAGAAAAAAGTGGTAAAAAGTGAAGAAAAATATTATAATTTATGATTGAATTATAATTAAGATGCCTTTTTTATTTCAGAAATAAGAGTGCTATCTCTACCCTTGAATATTTAAGACAAGAATTGTCCCAAATATGTTCCTCTTGACGAAAGGATAGCCAGAGTCATTAGCTAAATCTCCATATTTCCAGCTTACAAACGCAACGTAAGAAATCAGGAGTGTGAAGCACCAGGGCCTGAAGCCGACTGCAACCCGCGCAGTTTTTTGATTGCGTATAAGAGGCTATTTAAATGTTAAGTGGCGTCTGGTAGCCACTGCAGTGGCTCGTTTCGCCACCTTTGAACTCGCGACACAACAGAAAACATATCTCTACCCTTAAATTCTCGATACTGCAGGCGAGAAAACCTCACCGAAAAGTTAAGCCGAGAGCTTGGTTACCGCTTTTCTAGGCTGTCGACTCGAGTACGAAGTTTAAGGGTGTCTTCCGAGGCGGTTTTCGTCCCGCGATGGCGTCACTGCATGAAACACGAAGACAAGAGCCCTTACACCTTTGCAAACAAAAGAATTGTACATGAACCTAGAGTCTGAGGAACGGATCTCGTTCTGAAAACGCAAACGTAATACACTGCTTGTCTTCTGCCGTTGACTTATCACTCTGCTGAATACTTGCGTTCACTGAAGTTTATATGATGTCAGTAGCGGGGAGGGCTCTAGATATTATCGACCTAAACCAGACAACACACCAAAATATCTGTGAATGGAACATTTTTGTCTAAGTAAGAAATGAATGTTGTATTTTAGCTGATTTGGTAAACTTCTCGCGTTAACAAATTCAAACACTCTTTAGCTATGCAATTTTACAATAATTAGCCTAGCAGATATCACCAGGCGTCACCTGGTTCAGGTAAATGTTTACTAAGGGCTTCCGCGTGGTAAAGGGAAATTGCGGGAGGGTGATATCGGTAACACTTTTGTGTTCTGGCAGTGGGCGTCCTTTTTTGGATGAAATGAAGTCAAACGAAAGTTAGTTATGATTCCACGCAAAGAAGTCAGCATGAATGAACTGGATGAAGGATACCTTTTTAACAGTTCCAAACGATCCCAAACTAAGACCTGTAAAAGAAGCTGAAAAGATGGTATTTGAAAGTCTTACTAGACGTAAAACCAATGATGGCTAGTAGCATCCCGCTGCGATTTTGACGGTTGACCGGCTAAGTGTTGGTGCCTTATGGTTAGCCCTTTCAAAAGCATGCAATTGTAGTTATTAACTCCACCCATACTTCTACTCGCGAGGTTCAATGATTTGTCTCACTAAGGAAATGAAATTTTTAGCAACCTGTCGATGAAAAAGAACACGTTACCAGGAAACCAATAAATAATTCATTACTTGTTACTGAGTGTAAAGGACCTGTATTTTGAGCTTGCAAATCCGAGGAAAGTAGAGGTCAATGATCTTAACCTTTGCCAGGTGTATTCCACGCTTTAGTTTTTACTTTGCATGCCCCGGCTGCTTTAAAGAATCGCAGAAAATTCCTCTTTATTGGCTGTATTGTTACACTCATCTGTCTCATTTGGCTAATTAAACTTCTACACCCTTGATATCCTCTTAGACTTTTTATTAACCGATGGTTTTACCAAACATTCAATCCAGATTTGGTCATTGTAAATCGCTCGAGAATTCAGAGTTTCTTTCCGTAACATTATCCTAACAATTACATAGGTATTTAATCTGGCATCGGGAGATTCCTAAGGAACCATGCATTTTATTTACTTATAATGATAAACTTCAAAAGTACAGTTACATACTTTTACAGCATTTACTTAGAGTCAGTGGACAAAAGAAACAAATTTATATGGAAAGTAACAAAATTGTATTAGTGAAATTTGATACACCTGTGATATTGCAAAAGTGAAGCTCTCTTGCTTCAGTGAGGTGAAAAATAGTACCAAAATCATCCAACAGGTTGTTTACCTAGAAACCAGAGTCTTACGCACCATAGCATCACAGCGGGTTCACTCTCAGGTGACGACGTAAACCTACTTTAACACATTGTTAATGATTTAAGAAAAAAGGTAAAAACACCAAGCGACTGCAACCATAAAGCAACAGAAGGATATTCTCTAAAGAAGCGAGAAGCTGTTGTCGCTAGATTGCGGTAGGTAGTTTGCCAAAGCTCTTAATTCCAGCAAAGTTCCCAAGGTTTACAGGTTTGTTTGTAGATGCAGGGGATTTCACACTTTCTTTCTTTCTTTACCCTATTTCAAGTTCTTTCATTTCTGAGATTTTGTTTTTATCGCAATTTTGTTTCTTTTTAAAACTAAATATGTGAGTCAATGATTGGAATATCTCAACTTAATTGTTTAAATGCTTCGATTTAAATAACAAGTAAATCCTTAACTGGGACTAGGTGGAAATCGTGCGCTGTGTGAAAACGGCATTTAAGTCTTATTCCAAAGATCTTAAATATTGACCTGACCTGAACAAAAAGCGATAGTAAACAAAATTCCTGTATTCCACTTGTTGTATTTGTTACTTACAAAAGACATTATAAGCATTAAATTATTGCAGAATATAGAAGCACTATTTACAAACTAAACTAACTATTGAAGCTTCCAAAGAAAGGAAAAAAAATGCCGCAAAGTTGAACGCGACCCCTTTTAATCGGAGGGCAATGATTAAGAGGAAAGAGCACAGTGATAAAGCCTGGAAGCTTTTAAAATCTTAGTAACCCAAATATTAAGCTTTAGATTGTTAGGTTATGTGAACACTTTACAACAATTCTGAAGCATCACTTCTTGTTTTCATGAAAGCACATGCATTTTCATGCGAATGAAGGTCATTCAGCTAAAACGAAAGGTTCCTAGGAAAATACGCCATACAGTGAGTAACGCTATTTACCAATAACGACTACTGAAGGGCTTTTGGGGGTTTAAATTGACAACCCCTCCGATATTTTAAATCCTAAATGGCGAGGGGTAGGTTCTCCCTGTGTCATAGGTGATTCAACCTCCAGTTGGCTACCAAAAGTATCCTCTGATCTGTCTTTTTGCAGGGCCTAAATTGGCAACAGACATACGATGGCAGCATCCATGGGATGCTGGGTAGTCTTTCTCCTGTTTGGAGGAATTTGGAGCCTTTCAGCTTCTGCAGGTAAATGCCCCTACCAGCCGTTTCTATAGGGTCACAGTGGGGTTAACCGCTAAGCGTGAAAAATGTGAAAAAATGATAACCGTCGCTCTAGTTTTTTTAAAGGGCATTTTTTACAAGAATGTTGTGGCTGAAATTGATCAAAATGTGTTGAAGAACATGCTAAGAACGCACTCACTCTGAGACTAACAGTCGAAGCATTTTTATGACAAAACACGTCGTAACAACAGCCGAGAGGAAAGCGAGAAGAGGGAATCTGATATCTCCTTACATCTAAAGGTTTTAAGGTTGCAAACCTCTACTCTAACAAAGTAGGCAATGACAAGACATTCAACGTAACGTAATGCTACGTAACATAACAATGTACTTAATTAAGCGTCAGGCTTCACAATATAAAAAAAGTAAGAACATTCAGCCTGGTGTTTTTATATAAGAGTGTAATTTCGAAAATTTTTAGTCTTAGTTTTTAAGTACTATGTTATATATTTAAGGTTAACGTGCACGGCTCTTTAGAAGACTACTTTTTAGTGAAATGATCCCGTGGGTAAATAAAGTTTTTGAATGATTGATTGATTGACCACTAGTACGACACATTGCTGTAGTCTTACTGAAAAGAAAAGGTATTGCAACAATGAATTAATCGACTGCCTGACTGACTGACTGATTGATTGATTGATTGATTGACTGACTGACTGACTGACTGACTGATTGATTGATTGATTGATTGACTGATTGACTGATCAATTAGTATTTGCCTTGCCAGAGGAAGACCCAGATCATATCTACAGTAGCGACCCGGTTCTTTTTGCTGCCAGTGAGTCGCCATCCGCTGGCAGCTCATGGTTGACATGTGGTAACAAATAATGTGGCTTCTCAAAGCGACAAGTGTATGAAAACGCCTTCACTCACCGAAGAAAAGTGCTGTACATTTACGCCAAGGAGCGATCCTCAAAAAATAATCCTATTCGTTATGGAGACGAGGTTGCCCTCTTTTACAGGGAAAATGACCAAGGGTTTGGCTTGTGGCTGAGCTGTGAGTCAGACCGGAAGCAGTGTAGTTTAGGTACTTGTCCAGGGTTGCCACACCTTAAACATTGGATGTGGAATACGGAATCGTGCCCAGAAAATAAGTTCATCGTTGCTGGCAGTTACATCTCTGACTATCACGACAGCCTCGGAAGAAGCCGCCCTTTGAAAGTTGGAGACCAAGTTCACTTCATCAGGAACTCTAGACGTTTGAACGGCACGCAATCCGGAAGCTTCAGCGACTCCTTCGCATCCGATTTGGGAGGCATACAGATGTTGATCGGAGGTCCTTTTCAAAGTGATACTGGAAAACTGATCATACAAAAAGGTACAGAGAATAACATCTGAACGTTGATATTTAAATCCAACCCTTTTTAAGCCCTTATAACCTCTTCCCAGTCTCGATCTGGCTAAAGCAGGAATAGAATTAAAGTACCCTACGGTGAAATCATATTATCAAATGCCCTAATCTAAGTAATGACACACGGAAAGGAATATTTGTTGTGTTACAATAGTCTGCTTACCAGCAACTGCTTTGATCGTGCTCTTAAAGACAGATCTCGTCCTATGTACATGTAAGAGGGTCCGAAATCCGGAATCCACCATTTTTTGGGTTTTGAAATACGCAATCCGGAATCCAGGTATTTTGGAGTCTAGAATCCATTTACACCGAATCCTAAACGATTTTGGATTGCTTCACATGGGGAGAAACAACGCAGCTACTTTAAAAAGCCAGTCTCAGTTCAGTCAGCAAAGTCTCTTTTACCAAAATATTTGGCCTTGTTTTAGCAATAATGGAGTGCGGACACACGGTTCACCTCCATCCTTTCGCTCTTTGCCTCGCTCATAACCAAATACTTTAGAATTGCTTGAAGTATTTTAAGCACCCAATTGACATGTACAATATTCACAGATATGGTGGAGAAATGCGGCGAAGTGAATTATGACGTTCGCTATAAAGTGTGTGACAGATGTGGTTCCAATCACTTTGTGCGTCCTAAGAAAGAGACCTGGAAATGCTGTGCTGGTGAGAAGCCATACGACCCAAAAAAATCTACTATATTGTTAAGGTGTAAATAGTAATTTCGAAATTAAGTTGAAGTAAAGTATACTTGCCATAGGTTGAATATAACTATAAGAGCGTTACCCCTTATGAGCAGCCTAAAGTTAAAAACAAAAAAAATACGGTCAAACCTGCATATAGCGGCCCTGTATATAGCGGTCACCCAGTATACTACGGCTACTGGACAACTCTCCGAATATATTGCCATATATGTTCTGTAAGTTGATCTGTTTAAAACGGTCTCCTCTCTATGACGGATGCGGTCACCCTTTAGACTCCCAAAATGCACAATTCGATTATATTTTTTACCTGTTTATAACGGTCCACAAATTGGATTACGATCAAATAAAGGATAAAATTCAAGATGTGTGCTCCAAAGTAGACGGAAAAATGAATGCTACCAAAATCGTCGAATCAGTTAACCTTTTCATGGCAATCGAATGGGGGACCTACAAGCGTTGAACGAAATCAATATCCAGTTGAATTTAAAGGAAACCTATATATATATATATAGCGGTCACCCATTTCTCAAGGCTGACAGTTATATATAGGTTTGACTGTACGCAGCATTTTCCCTGCAACATGGTTATAAAGAGGGGATAATCCTCTCTTGTTAATATTGAAACGCTAACAAGACTAATATTGTTGACACTGTTATTGCTACACAAACTTTTTAAAAACTAACTTATATTAGAAATTCCAATTTTTCTGTGCTTTTGTGGTCGCTTTTGAACAAACAAAGAAATAGAGAAAAATATCGCGTACTGTTGTGTAATTCGTACTGAAGAAGTTTAGATAACTAAGCATCGCCCTCAAATAAGCACTGAACCGTTAGTCAAGAAAAATGGTAGACAAATCGTAACGGAAGTGTATACAACAAGTTGCGAAAATAAACCATTTTTCAGCTATGGAAGAATGTAAAGAGTAAAAGGATACTGCTAATCCTTGATCACACCAAGTGATCACCAGCTCAAACAGTTTTAACTTCTCAAACGCTTTCGCCCCTAAAATCGTAAAAATAAAGCATGTTGAAAACATTTTTTATGTCTTGCTCCCTTCCTACCTGCCATTTCTCAAAATTTCTCATTTGTCGGAGTTTTATAGTGTATTAGTATCTTTGTATGTCTGTCGCAGTGTGATGAACCAGAAGCATATAATCCTTCAGGATAAGTTTTCTATAGCGATAAGGATAGACTCAGTTTTGCGCAACTTTCGCGTTTTAAGAGAGTGTCTCTGTAAGAGCGGTCCGGTCGTTTTTCGTTGAGACACAGATTTAGCTCATTTCTTGTGTGTTGTAAGACATTCATGTACCTATACTAAAACCACAATCCGTTTGATCGGATCTCTTTATTTTTCAGAGTTTTACGGAAATTAAATTTCACTCGAGCGAAGGCCTGTTGTGACACTTTTCAAGACTTTAATTTGAGACAACTTTGGAGGACAATTTACAAAAAAGTACGGGACTCAGCAAAAATCAAATACCACAGCCATGTGTAATAAGTCTATCTTATCCATCGAGGCGACTTTCGTGAACATCACGTTTCAATCAAGCAAACAGGAAGACTTGAACGACACCTTATCGGTTCGCTTAAGTCACACACGCGAAAACCGATCAAATTCAAGGTACATTTTTGAAAAAGTGAGGCGTTCTTAACTGATCCAACTAATATAGCTAGGAGGTAGGTGCCATAGAAAAGGTAACTACAGAAAAAAACTTTGCGGCCCGACCTTTACTAAAACTTTATAACTCCGTGAACTTACCTAATTTTCCGCAATCTCCAACTTTTGCCGCCATTTTGAGGGACTTGTCAACATGAAGCGTAGCAGATATAAATCGAGCAGATAGATCTAAAACAGTCAGAAATACATAGGAAAGCATTCAAATGAACTTCACGTTCAATTCAAGGGGCAAAATTTGAAACTGTTCGTTAAACCTACCATTCCTACATCCCCATGCGACCATTTCTTCCAACAATTCAAACACTACAACTAGTGACCACTAGTGTTCGAATTTCCCTTGTCGATTCCACCGTAAGAAATAACCTGTGCCACCCAAGCTTCGACTCCAATGTGAAGTACGAATCAAACAACATAACTGCGTCATCTTCGAGGCCATATCACGCTGGTATTTTGGATTTTCTGATCGACCAGAACGGTGATCAGGAGGTGATCGCCATGTTTACCTCATAAACGTGACCGCTGACCAGCCGCTGAATGAAAACAGTACGCCGCAGGGTGGTGTGGGTGGCGGACTTATCGTCATAAGATATTCGAATACACTCTAAAAAAGCTTTAGGACTCTCAGTCTAAAGAGTGAAGGCATGCTTTGTGGTACAGACAACTTTTATTTTATTCTCATAACTTTTTCCTTTAAATTAGAACTGGTATTAATTAATAGAGTTATATAAAATATTTTAAACCGAGGTACCCATATGACCTTTTTGCTTGTCCTCAGGGGTATAAAATAAGGTGTCTTTTCTTCCAGAACCTTTTATTTATGCGTTATTGCACGGAATGAACACTATACTTAGAGGGCTTGTTCTAAATCACTTTGCTGTTCCCAAGAATGTATGCAAAATCATTGCTTTATACAAAGCTGACTCTAAAATATGATTTTCCGTAACAGTAACCAATGTCATTTAGGTAAGGTGTTAAGAAAACTAGAAGTGTACAATTTTTAGCCTTCTCCACTTATAAGCCTGACATACAATTGTCAAGTGAACTATGTTAGTTTCAGCTCATTTCTTGATTCGATGTGACCTTTTATCACTAAACCCCATTCTTTTCGTTTGCAATTTTCCTGTACTTTTTTTTCATATGACAACGACAAAGAGTTTTACATGTAAACCGATTTTTTGGTGTACCACTCTTATTACATTGTATATTCAAATACATGCAAAAGGCCGGCTAAATAAGCTCCTCCCCCTGCTCCTAATTTTTTGGGTTGCCTTCGCCCCATGCCTCTGCACGACTCCCTGTCGGCTAAAAGGAAATTTGAAAGACTGCTATGCAGGACACATTTTGTTTTTCTTCATTTTCATTTACCCTCTACCATTTTTTATAAGTATGTAAAGATATAAAAAACACAAAGGTTTTTACAAGTAAGCTGTTTTTTTTTTGTACCATTCTTAATATATACATATACTTTGTTCTCGCAAAATGGTGGCTAAGAACAGCTGAATGCTGAGGCTGTTTGGTTTCCCGTTAAAACATTACGTAAGAGTGACGCGCGTCCGTTCAAATTGTGACAAAACCACCTCACAAAGTCAAAGAAAAAGAGAAAAAAGTGTAATAGCCAACTTACAATCTCTTAATTATAGACAGCAACAAGGGCCATTGGGTCACTGCTTGATGGTGTAATTATCCTTCCACTGAGCACTGGAATTCATGGGTCATTTCCTTTATTTTTGACATTAGAACAGCTTTGAAATCTCTAGATTAAAGCTGGGTTGAAAAATTCTCATCCCTTACCCTTTCAGAAGGCGATAGTACCAATGTTATCGAGAGACAAGGTAGCGAACCTTTCCAGTCGAATTTAAGTGAAGGATGGGCACTTCATAAGCCAAAAGGTGGCGCTGTTCGCTTCGAAGAGAAAGTAAGGCAGTATCTCACCTCCAAGTTTGAAATTGGTGAGCAATCTGGAAGGAAAGAGGATCTGCGACAAGTCTCGCAAGATATGAGGAAAGCGAAGGGGGAAAACGGGAAGGGCCTGTTTTCCCGGAAGAGTGGCTGACCAAAGCCCAAATACAAAGATTTTTCTTCCGTTTGTCCTCCTCGAGATGGAGACGGGTAGGTTCGTCTCCGAGCACCGCGGCTGACGATAAATCTGATGAGGGATTAATTGACGAGAAAGAAGTGAATCACATGACCACCGTCGAATCAGTTGTAACAGAAATTGGCTTAACGCATCCGATTGTCTATGACATTTATGACTTGTGTGACCACGTCAAGGAGGGAAAATTGAACTATTTTACTGTTTCCACGCTTAAGGAAATCTGTACTTTCTTCGAGCTCCCATTTAAATGGGAGTCGTGCAGAGGCATGGGGCGAAGGCAACCCAAAAAATTAGGAGCAGGAGGAGGAGCTCATGCACCTATCAATGTAAATTCCGTAGGGGAGGGGGGGGGCGGGCAAGGGGCGGGGATTTGATGCCTGAGACCATCCCGCTGTCGGGCTTTTGATCGTACGAAGCGACTCCGGGGTCGGGACATTTGACTTTGACCGACAGAAGCCTGGTATCAATTCAGAAGCGGTTACCAAATCCGCCCCTCGAGGCTTTCTGAAAGTCACGCTATTGGAGAAAGGTGTGAAGTTTTCATTTGTTTTAATCGCCATAATCCGATACTTTAAGGTGACTCGACCCAGTTTTTTTGGGGGGGGTACCATCCTACTTTGAAGCTCTCTGGTATCCCCACCTTTACTTTTATCGTAAGTCTAACACTTAGAATGGATAACATATAGATCAATCTGCAATATAACATAAAATTTTTGGCGATCGGAGTAAATGTCATGGTTATAATGCCACGCCCCTTTGAGGTCTGAGTCGAAAATCGGCTGTTGCCGGCATTTTTTTGTCAAAATCTCTCGGCTACACATAGTGCGCATTAGTGCCTTGCGCTGAACAGAGTTTCACCAAAATCGCAAAGACCCAATTCGAGAAATTCAGCGGTTTCCAAATTTAGGTCATAATTTATGCGAAAATGATAAGCAAACTTTACACGGATTATATCTAATAAACCAAGAGATTCATCCCTTTATTTTGGGCATCGTTATAACAGATGGGTCCTTGCAAGTCAGCAAAACGCTTTAGGGCCTTGTAAATGCGCGCGATTTCGAGCAAAGCAAACATATAGAAATTATAGTTTTCGCTATTTGTTGACGTTTGTCAGCGTTTGAGAGTCCTTCTCACGAAAAAAGCATTTTCTTAAAAAATTCGTAGTTTTTTTTCCTTCAAATTTTTTCAGGCCACAATTGATTAACTAACTACCCGGACTCTGAATTTCATGGTCGTTGAAAACCTGTGACATTATCTTCTATAAGCTCAAACTTGAGTAAACATTGAAGATTTTTAGCGTTTTGGCTGAGTTTGTGCTTTGGGAGTTGTCTATTGTTTCTAGTCTGTCATTATACAGCATTCTTGTTCAGCAGGCGTGCAATGACCGCGCTTGGCTGACTTCCGAATGCTCACCGAGATATTCCCGTCACGAGTTGGTTTAATTATTGGCTTGCATTAAACCTATGAAAAAATGATATTTTTTTAATAGTAAGTAGACTTAGTGTGTAGCACTTCTTGATTTTTTTGCAAAGACACAAGAAGCACGAGAATTGATTAAAAATTGTTAGTTAAACCTCTATGTATTACGCGATGGCCTATCTCACTGTACCAAATTTATAATATCTCGGTGAGCATTCGGAAGTCAGCCGAGCGCGGTCATTGCACGCGTGCTGAACAAGAATGCTGTATAATGACAGACTAGAAACAATAGACAACTCCCAAAGCACAAACTCAGCCAAAACGCTAAAAATCTTCAATGTTTACTCAAGTTTGAGCTTCTAGAAGATAATGTCACAGTTTTTCAATGACCATGAAATTCAGAGTCCGGGTAGTTAGTTAATCAATTGTGGCCCTGAAAAAATTTGAAGGAAAAAAAAACTACGAATTTTTAAGAAAATGCTTTTTTCGTGAGATTGACTCTTAAACGCCGACAAACGTCAACAAATAGCGAAAACTATAATTTCTATATGTTTGCTTTGCTCGAAATCGCGCGCATTTACAAGGCCCTAAAGCGTTTTGCTGACTTGCAAGGACCCATCTGTTATAAGGATGCCCAAAATAAAGGGATGAATCTCTTGGTTTATTAGATATAATCCGTGTAAAGTTTGCTTATCATTTTCGCATAAATTATGACCTAAATTTGGAAACCGCTGAATTTCTCGAATTGGGTCTTTGCGATTTTGGTGAAACTCTGTTCAGCGCAAGGCACTAATGCGCACTATGTGTAGCCGAGAGATTTTCACGAAAAAATGCCGGCAACAGCCGATTTTCCACTCAGACCTCAAAGGGGCGTGGCATTATAACCACGTGACATTTACTCCGATCGCCAAAAATTTTATGTTATATTGTAGATTGATCTATATGTTATCCATTCTATGTGTTATACTTACGATAAAAGTAAAGGTGAGGATACCAGAGAGCTTCAAAGTAGGATGGTACCTCCTAAAAAAAACTGGGTCGAGTCACCTTAAACTGTCATCTAGACAGATAATGTCTATCTTGAGAAAGTTTTTATCTTCAAGTTCCCATCTGATTGTAAAACTCGATTGAAATTTTATTCCACCATGAAAGTCACAGGATGTTTTACGGGTCACTGATCCGACCTGTTCCGGCATGTTGAGCAGATGTTATCAGTGTTATGAAGCATTTTACATTTCGTTAATATTATAATAGCACGGTCAATCTTCCTAGAGTGATTTTGTTGTTCAAAATAAGAGATGCTAGTGGAGAGAGAAAATACTTATTAATTACAGCGAGTAATTTAACGGAGCTTACGTTTAGTAAGGACGTACTTTTGAAATGTTCTTTTCATTCGTTTTATACAGTATTATAGTATTGTTTGTTTAGATTTTTTCCCCTGGGGTGGGGCTTTTTTGACACCTTTGATTGACCTTTCGTTTCCCACCCTGGGGAATTTGATCGCAAAATTTTAAAATTTGTCAAATCCCCACCCCTTGCCCGCACTCCCCCACGGGGTTTACATTGATAGGTGCATTATTTAGCCGGCCTTTTGCATGTATTTGTGTATACAATGTGATAAGCGTGGTACAGCAAAAAATCAGTTTAGTTATAAGACTCTTTGTCGTTACCATGGGTGCCAGAGACTTTTCTAGCGCGGTTTCCGGTTTCTGTCAAGTCTTTATAGTGACCCGCGCGAAAAGCCTCTGGAGCAGAGCGCTATTGCTTTGATGGCGCCGATCCAATCGTTAGCACGGTTAAATCAGTTGGTCCAGATTTTGGACAAGACGGCTGATTGGCTACTAACGACCACCTGAGGGACTTTGAATCTAACAGACGCTACAATTGGTTGACAAGAATAGACCAGCACGTGAAAGAATATTTCCAACTTTGCTGTTGTTGTACTCGCGAGAAGTGTTGTGATGGCAGCTTTGGAAAGTTTTGAAAGAGCATGATAAGAAATTTACTAGAAGGGTTTGACGGTGTAGACAATTTAAAAGCTATGAGCAAACAAGTGGAGTATTCAAGTTTATTCAACGCAATTAAGCTATTATCACCAATTCAGCTTTTGCAGCAATACAGTTTAAGCTTTACTAATTTCCTATTTCAAACGATTACAACGCATGTTTTGAAATAGTTTGTATTATTCTTAGTAATAAAAGAGGGGTCAGAAGGCAACACACGACTTTTACCTCATGCCAAAATGCTGCTTGTTCCAATGAATTTTTTTCCGTGATGGGTAGATTATACTCTGGAGAAAAACGTTTCAACTGAGCAAATTTGATTTTTTCCGATTGTTTCATACTGAGAGGTCGTGACACGCATATTGATTTTCTGCGGTTATTGTGTCTGGTCGGCATATGATTTGCTGTTGCAAGAGCATTTTCTTTGACCTCTTTTGAAATGTTAAGCTCTTCAATGCGTCCAAATGAGGATTTTAGGTTGTTTAATTTCTCCAAAGAGCCTCCTGGATCTGAATAATTATAAGCGATTTTCTTTTTGTCGGTGAAAGTGACGGTTTCCTGCAATGTTTTGTCACGCTGGGCCCAGCTCGTTAGCGTTTTTAGCAGGATGTTAAATTCTCACGGACAGTGATTTTCAGATCCAAATCTCGAAGAATGGATTGCAGCTTAAACTGAAGCTACATCAATTATGGAGAACTTCGATTTGACCCAGTCATGATTGCTCTAAAAGCAATGAATTTTAAACACGAACTTGTCTTTCTAAGGATAATGTGAGTCTTCGGACATTTCTTCACGTGCCGGCCCACATGATCACAGTC